>PJRA01000263.1:2424790-2439445 GCA_016987375.1 Brachionus koreanus | reverse complement strand
AGGAATGGCTTGCCTGAGTTTATAGTTTAGCTGCTTTTACTGACTCTTTGGTTCTAAGCAGACGTCTCTCAGAATGCATTTTGTATCTAGCTCTTCTTTTTTGTCTTCTTTCGTCAATTTATCTTTTTTCTAGTGTCCCATGCAATGCAGAGTTCTTCTAAGCGTTGAAAAGTGATTATATCCTAAATTGATAATTAATATTTTGGCGCTAAACAATTAACTTTTAACGCTCAAAATATTTAAATTTGCTGTTTCAAATTTACTATAAAAAAAATTAAAATTAAATCTAAATAAAGACTCATTTAGGTTTAAACTGAGACAAATTAATGTAAAATTTTATTAGTAAAAATGTGTGTAAGTGTTTATGTTGTAAGTGTTAATCGAAATAAATAATATATGAATAAATGAAATAAGAGGTATAATTACCAATTTTAGAATATTAGTTATATTCAAAACAAGATACCTACTGCCATAGCTTTAAAAGATTAACCCGATGGGTTCACAGTATTTTTTACTACACCTAATACACCTAATCGACTGGTAATTCTCAGAAAAAAATACTTTTCTAAAAATTAAAAAAAGCTAACAAATACAATTTTAATTTTAAGAATTTTAACTATCCAAAAATTATCTAATATTTTTAGGATTCTTATTTTGCTATGAAAAAATATAATGAATAAATGGTGAAAGAAAAAGTGATTCAAAGACTTGGTTAACATAAATATATAAAAATTTAAAATAATTTCAGATGAAAAAGAACAGTATTTTAATGCTGAATTAAATTGAATAAGTTGGAAATTTTAAAAATATTTTTTATTTTATTTATTTCCAAATTTGAAAAAAAAATTTATTATCATATAACAAAAGCTTGAATAATCACTAAATATAAGGTAGACAACGTAAAATTGGCTCAATCGTTACAATTTAGTCTTACTGACAAATTATCTGTCATACTCGAATTTTCTTCCTGTTCGCATTGCACAATTCACAGTTTGCGTTTTGAAAATTTACTCTCATTCGATAAAAATTTTAATTATCCCGAAAAGTTTTTTTATAAAATTATTCCCAAAATTCAACATTTTTTTCAGCATTAAAGGTGTTTTACAAAACCGACTTGAATGTTTATGTTATGAACGTTTAAATAAAAAGTTTAAAAAATTTTTTTTTAATTTTTGTAAAATCAAATTCATCATTCATATTAATATTATAAATTATTTTAACAATTTGATCAAAAATTAAAAAAATAAAAAGTTTAGTCCTTTGATAAAATAATCAAAAACCCATAAATCAGCCAGCATTGACTAATTATCGATTGAACAATCTCTTTGATAAATAGTTGCCATTTCAAATAATAAAAATATAAAATAAAATGGAAATAGTTATAAATTAATTATACAATATTCATATTTTAAACTTGAGCAAACACCATAATTATCTTTTTAAAAATATAATGTCTAAATTTTCAAACTTGTTCAATAGTGTTTCTCAAGTATACATAAATATTTGTTTTTAAATAGAAAAATAAAACTTAAAAACGAGCAAAACAATCCAGAAATAAAAAAAATTAAATTATAGACATGCTTTCTTTTAAGATCTTTTAATTAAAATGCGATAGTCGCTTGAAATTGTTTAGCATTGGCAACTGGATTCAACTTTGGATTTAAATTTAAACTAGCCTTTGGAGATGACTGATCTTTCAAATCCTCATACTGCAGATATTTTTTAAGCTCATTTGGCAAGCATAGTTCATTAACTAAATTATTTGCCGTAAATTGATTGACTACTTTACGACACAAGACCATCAACCTGGGAATCACTGGTTTTACCTCATAATATTCAACAATACCGCTTCGAGTTCTAAGACATTTTAGAAATAATTAAATAAACTAGAAAATTTAAAAAATTTTCTTACCCTATCATAATTGAGCGTGAATTAGAAGAATAAGCAAGACTAATGGCATCTTTGTGAGGCGTTTCACACAAAGGAACAGATCCCTTGTTGAACATAGACCATATTCTTATTTTTCTTAAAAAAATTCTATTAAAAGAAAACAAAATTTTTTTTTCCCTACTTATCATCAGAAATTGAAACCAAGTGATCTCCATTGACACTAAATCTCAATGATCGTACATAAGCACCTAATTCAAGAAAAATTTAGAATAAAATTATTTAGGTTTTATTTAAGCTGAAAAAAAATTACCATTGTGTCCACCCGCATAAATAAAGCTTGGAGGTGGGATTAAATGAAAAAACTTTTTAATCAACTGTCCAGTATGAGGATCCCAAAGACAAATTGTTGTATCATAGCTACCCGTAGCCAAAATAGCACCATCTGGGGAAAATTCACAAGTAACAACATCATGCAAATGCTCTTTGAGCTTGAAATTAATGTTAAAGTTGTTAATGTTCCAAATGAATGCTTGCCGATTACTGCCAACTGAACACAGCAAAGGAGATGTTGGTGACCAGTCACACGAATAAACCATTCCAGTATGACCTTTCAATGTTTTATACATGTTACCATCGTCATACATATTCCATAGTTTGATTGTTTCGTCTTTGGACACCGATGCTAATTGCAAACTGCCATCTTTACTGAATTTCAAGTCGCGAATTAAATCACTATGATCATAAAGAGCAAACAAAAAGTGACCTGTGGTTCCATCGTAAATTCTTATACGACCATTTGAAAGACCAATGGCTAGCAAAGTACTTATTTCATCGAAGTTAAATCGATGATACACTTGAGGACGTTTTGAATTTGTACAAAATTTGTAGTAAGATTTACTTGAGCCAAAAGCAATTGACCAAACCAAATCAGAGCATTGTATTTCAAATATTTCGGATTTTTTGCAGCAAAATTTGTTATCTTGACTATCTTTTTTGCATTTCATTACCTTGACAAGACCGTGTCCACATGACCATGCCATATAGTTAAAATCTGGTGAAAAAACACAGGACCAGACCGAAATATTGCTAGTTTGTGCTTGAATCTGCTCGTTTTGATTTGAATTTGAATCGCTTTGACCATCAATTATTTCGGCTCGATGATCAGCCGCATTCTCTGCGTCTTGAACTGATTTTGTACAAACGTCGAAATAACATGAATTAGGTAGCTTTCCTCTTGGTAATATACTAAATTGACTTTGATTTTGCATTTGATCTCTCTTCAAAAAAACAAAAGATTAACTAATTTAGAAAAGTATTCTGTGACATGAAATAACACGCTTCAATTAAGATAACATATAAGACAGACTAAAAATATTTTTAATAAATTTTAATGAAATATTTCAAATTCATTTTATTTATGATTATTTTGCCACAAAAGGGCGTGTTAATAATTCATAATTTCGAAATAAATTTATGATGAGGAATTAAATACACTTTCATTATTTAACCGAATTTGTAAATCTAAAAGCCTTTTAATTTTTATATTTAGTGGATTGAATTTAAAGCATAATTTTCTATCTACACCTAAAAAATTAGATTTATAAATGTTTATTTTAAACTGCGTATTTAATTAATGTTTTGAACTACTTTATTAGAACTGTAAAGAGCTCTAGAATTTCAAATAATGAAGTTATTTCTAGCTAGTAATAAAAAAAGCAAAATTTTTTTTTAGACTTTTAAGTTAATATGAATTGTTGGAAATTTTTAATATTCAACTTTCAAAGCGTATAACAAATTCTAAGTCTTGATAAAAACTTCTTATGTTGCAAATATATTTTACTTTAAACCTGATCTATATGCTTTTGTTTCTAATACTATAACTCTCTAAAACAATTTTTTCTTTCCTTTTTTTATCCAGCAAATGATTCAACCTAAAAATTAGTCATTAAATTTTTTTAACTTAAAAATAAATAACTGATATTTCACAGTTGATAATTAAATTAAAAACTTAATATTTTTTGTGACACATTTTATTATGTAAACTTAATTAATAACTCGTGTTTAAGAGTGAATGTTTGAAATTTAAATGCGAAAAAAAAGTTCTAGAAACCATCAATGAATTAAATTATTTTAGAAGCTTATTTTGAATTTCTCTAAGATCGCAATACACATTAATTTATGAAATGATTTTTTTAAATTAACACAATCACATAGGTTAAATAATCATACTTTTAATTTAATAAATAAATTAAAATTTTAAATGTTTTTCAAGAAGTTTCACCATCCCTAAATAATTTAATAAAAGAATTACACAAAAGAAATTTCTCTATTAATTTATCTTTTTTTTTAATGAAAACTCTTTACACACAAAGGGAACGAAAAAGTACTTTTTCGATCCTCTTTTTTACTTCATTTCTTTTCTTAATTAAAATACTCCTCTTAACTAATCTCTTAAAATAATTAAATGAACATACCAAAAAATTTTCAAATAGAAAACTGAAAAATTATGCGTAGATTAATGACAAATATTGACTTGAGTTTTCAACCTGATTTTTTGGCGTGTTAATTTTCTTTGACTAAATTAATTGATTTATTGATTAAATTACTAATTTTTTTAATTCCCAAGAACTTAGTTTTAAATATTAAAATTTTTCAATCACAAGATAATTAAATTAATAATTCTTAATCATTCTATTCAAAATATTAAAAAAATATTATTTCTTTAACTATCAATATGGTTTAAAGAATAAGATAAACTGTGTTTTTACTGATAAATACCGAAAGTTAAATACTTAATAATAGCTTAGTTTTGGAATTAAATAAGTTAGTATTAAAAAATCAATTTCACTATCAGCTTTTCTTTTAGCTTAGAACACTTTTTGAATATCAATTTTCATATGAATTAGTTTTCTTCTAAGCATTTTATATTCATATTCGAAACAAAATTGTTAAAATATTCCCAGTGTCTATGTATATGTAAATTTTGGGAATAATGTTTGAATATTATTATTTTATACTGTTCTTAACCAATTTAATATCTATACTTTCAAGGCTGATATTTTTTCAGCTTAAAAAACAAAAATTGATGGTCAACTTTAAAAATATCACTTTCAAAAAACCAAAACTAAATAAATGTCACTATCACTTGCGTTTTTGCGTAAGTGATTGTCATTATCGCATTAATTTGATTCGATCATCGCTGTCTGATCCATTAGTTAGGTGAAAACAAACAACAATACTGACAAAAATTCAAACTGAAAAATCTAAAAAATATTGCTTCAATAAATTGAAAAAACTTTGATTGACCCAGTCAAATTGATTTTTGACATTTTTTTTTAATTTGTTCACTTGTTGTTTGATTTTTAATAAATGGATTAAGATAAATATTTAGTTTAATTAATTGAATAAATATAAATGGCACAATTGATGACACACACCGTAGTTTACAGTACTATATCAACGAATTTATTTATATATTTTTTAATTGAATTAAATGTTTAAATGACTGAAAAAATTATATTAAATTAAAAAAAAGAGGGCTTTCAAGTCGAATCTATTGTAATGGTATTTTAGCTTGATTGACATCTTCTCATGTGTGTTTTGATTACTAGTTTTAGTTCGAATATCTAGTGCGGTTGGTCTAGTTTATCTGTAGAGTTCTTGTTTGCCAAAGTCATCTTTGTTCTAGCTTTTTTGTTTTAAATCGAAATAGAAAATTAAAGCCATCGATATTCCTTTACTCGTGCAATAAAGAGAGTTATATGAAACGATGAAAAATTTAGAAACTTTTCTGTTTGCGTCTTGGATGTTGGACAATTTCTTATTTTTGATTTTTAGGATTCTGTTTTTTCCGCTTTTAAAATGGGCCCTAATTTCTCAGGACACTGTCATCAAATGGGACTGTTATAAAAAAGGCGACTAATAAAAAGTCTTTTGAAGATAGTTATAAGAATTTCAGGTTTGAAGCCAAATAATTTGAGCTGTTTGATTAGAAAGGGGACACTATTCGTGTTCTTGAGGATTTTTTCCCACTGACTCCAATCGAGCTTATTAGTAATTTCAATGCCAAGATAGCTGTAGGAATCGACTATCTAAGAATTAAAATATATTTGAATGTCAACAAACAAAAAAAATAAATAATTTTTGTTAATAAACAAAACAAAATACGAATCTTTGGACACTTTTAGTGTACTAAAGTGTATTAAGACAAAATTTATTACAATTTTAAAACTAGTACTGAACTAGAAAATCGTGCAAATTGCACAGTTATAATAATGAGTATTTATTAATTTAAATAAAGAAAATTGCAGCCAACCTAGTTAATATGCTTGGCAATATTCATCCGTATTATCATAAAACTAAAAGGTAAATGGTTTTGCTAATAATAAATGCGAAATAAAATTTGTATAATTTTAGAAAGTATTCAATCAAAATCTTTCAAAATTATTAGAAATTTTTCAACAATCGAATAAATATTACAAGATTTTTAAGGTAACATCTGAAATATTTTAGATTTTAAAATACAACAAAAAATGAATAATATATCAAATTATTTCAACTATGAACCAGAAACGTAATTTTTTTATTTATGTCAAGAAAAAATATTACAATAAGCATTGAAAATATTTTTTTAAAGGAAACATTGTTGGGTCTGCTTTGCAAACGAAGATGATGACAGAACAGCTCAATGGGTATCTCCATGTAAATGCAGAGGCACAGCCAAATGGGTTCATAAATCATGTTTACAGAGATGGGTGGATGAAAAACAACAAGGAAATAGCACCGTTGAAGTAGCATGTCCACAATGCAACAGTACATACTTAATTGTGTATCCTAAGAGTGGCATGCTCGTCCAAGTTTTAGATATGATCGATCGCATCATATGCAAATCATGCCCATTTTTGGCAGGAGGCATTTTAGTTGGTTCAGTTTATTGGACCGCTGTTACTTATGGAGCAGTCACAATAATGCAAGTATTGGGGCACAAAGAGGGACTGAACGTAATGGAAAAGGCTGATCCTCTTATCATGTTAATTGGTCTTCCAACCATACCTGTGATGCTTATGTTGGGTAGATTGATTAAATGGGAAGATGCAGTCTTAAAATTTTGGAGAAAACATTCAACAAAATTGCCTTTGTTAAATTTAATCTTTCCCAATTGTAGGCTTTAAAAACAATTTAGATTTTTTTTGTTTATTTATAATTTTTGTTTAGCTAATAATCAGTATTTACCAAGAACACCTGCAGTATCATATTCTTCTAATTCGGACCCTGTTTCGTTCACACGAACAATATGTGGAGGTCTTATACTACCAACAATAGCCACCTTATTTGGTAAAGTCTTGTTCAAGAGGGTCAACTCAAATTTTCAACGATCTATTATTGGAGGCATAGCTTTTATTGGTTTAAAAGGAATTCTAAAAATTTACTACAAGCAGCAACAATTTTTGCGCCAGGCACACAGACAGATTAAAAATTATGAAGAGTCACCGAGTAGAAATCGAGTATTGCCTAATCGTCCACTTAACCAAAGTTTAGTAAATAGACGAAATCGTCATCTTTCGCCTTTTGTATCAGAAGATGAATCTATTAATGGAAACCAGTCGTTCGAAATTAATCGAGCCAGAACTTCATCTGTTTCAAGTGAACAGTACAATTAGACAATAATCAATTCTAGTTTGTTTTAAATTATATAATAAATTTTTTTTGTAAAAACTAATTTGTATATTTTTGACCAAAGAAATGATAAATTTTGCTACAAAATAGTTTTTTTTTTCAAACAGTTAATTTTAGAAATTTAGACTTAAAGCTAATGTATAATTTTTAAAATATATAATAGCAACAAAGGCTTGAATTTTTGATTTCCTTATTTATATAGCTTTTAGAAATTAAATAAAACATTTTTTTCGATTTTTTTATGTTTTTAAATTAAAAATAATTGCATTTAAACATCATTGAATTACAGAACTTCTTTTGCCAGTAAACAAGAACACAAATCAGAAATCAGAACATTTATTAAGAATATTTTATTCAAAACATGACTCACTTGATAAATAATAAATAAATCCATAGTTTGTTGAATGACCGACAAATATTTCAGGAAAAATAGATCTGTCATAATTTATTATTTGATTATAATTATTTTTAATATTAAAAAAAATATTTTAATTTTGCTTAAAATAATACCTTTAGATTGTTTATCAATGCATAAAGATTTAATTTAAATATATAATATGTTATTGTATTTGAGTCGAGAAAACGTCTAATATGTTTGCATTTAATAATTAAATTAAACATTCATTTAAAATATTTTTTTTTGCATCAAAAACTGATTGAATTAAAAATTCTAAATAAAAATTATAAAATTTTAATTTTTTTTGTTAATTAAAAGATAATAATTATTATATAACTTTTTTCATATTAATATATTTTTTTCATTTCGAAATATTAGCATTAAAACATTAAATTCTGTCTTAAAAATTATTTATTTTATTTTTCGTGCGGAAGCAATTTTTTTTAAATATGAATAGAATGCACAAAAATCAATAAATAAAATGATCATTTGTACCTATAAAAGTGTATTATTAGCTATTTTTATATTTTTTAAATTAATTTAAATTAATAGAAAAGTAAAAGAATAAAAGAATTGTGTAAATGGTTCAGAATTGCTTTTAAATTTGGAACAAGTTTTTTTTATTTATCTTTTAAAATAATAAAATAGAGAAAAATGCTTCGTTGGTTCTGAATTTTTATCTTAATAACTATTTTTGTTAATTTAAATCAATGAAAAATGCGGTTCATTAGTTGATAGATGACAGAATACTTTTTTTGAGTAATATCTTTTTTGGTAGGTCATTACCAATTTTTAGAGCAATCAGTTCATACCAGTTTTTTACTTGAACCATTTGATACAACAAAAAAATCATAGACATAGAACTGTTGAAGAAAAAATTTTGTATAAAGAAAAATTTAGAAAGATTTAATTTTTATTTTATTTATTTTGAGATTAAACAAATGAATTAAGATAACATTATGATACTATTAGAGAATTAAATAAAGAATGCATTCTCAGAATGATGAATCTATGAATTGGTTCTAATTGAATGCGGTGTTGTTTGACTTATTTGTCTCTGGACATTTTGTCTATTTTTTGAGGAAAGTTATTTTCAAAAACATGTTGAACTCGCCTTTAAAATCTTTTTAATCTATTAAAAGCACGGTGTACCTTGACTTTTTTTACAATATTTTTTAAATCAAATTTAATATGTGTTTATTAAAATCTAATTTTAGACGGGTTGTAATTAATTGTGCTCTTAAATATCTTAAATGTGCTCTATAATTATGCGTGCTCTAAAATTATTAAAAGTGTACACTTAACGTTATTAAATGTGCTCTTAACGAAATTATTATATGCGCCAAAAAAAATAAAAATGTGCTTCAAAAAAAAACAAATTGTGCTCTAAAACAACGAAAACGGGCTCTAAATATTAATTTAAGAAAAAAAAGTATTATTTTATTTAAGTTTTATATTATTTATTTTATATTTGTATTTAATTAAAAAAATGTATTTTAATAGAAAAAATAAAGAAAAAATCTATTGATTAGATTTTGGTTTTCGGCCACGTTTCTTTGGCGGTGGTGGCTGTTCAACTTCTTCTTCTTCATTATTTTCAGCTTCTGCTGCCGCTGCAACTTGTTTTGGTTTTCGACCACGTTTTTTTGGCGGTGGTGGCTGTTCAACTTCTTCTTCATTATTTTCAGCTTCTGCTGCCGCTGCAACTTGTTTTGGTTTTCGACCACGTTTCTTTGGCGGTGGTGGCTGTTCAACTTCTTCTTCATCATCTTTTTTTCACAAGATTGCAACGGTAAAATACTTTTCGACCTGCATTCGAATGGTAACTTTTATCTAAAGACCAAAATGTATTTAATTTTAACCATTCGTTCACCTGTTCGTTATTTTCGTAAACTTCCTCGGAAACCCATGACCTTGCTCTTCTTGTTTTGTTACAACTGGTCACTACTTCTTCTTCTGATTCAGATAAACTTTCCTCTGATCGAAAATCTTCTAGTTGAACTAACTCGCTATTATCTTCCATTTGATTTTTAGAAAAAAAAATTTGGTAAAAAAACGGAAATAAATATTTACTTTATATACCATTTAATTTTTTTAAGAGCACTATTAATTAATTAAAGAACTCATATTAAACTTTTAAGTGTCTAAATAAGTATAATATGCTTATAATTAATACTTTTTAGAGCACACGTTGTATAATATCTCAATTAATTATTTTAAGAGTTAATTTAATTAATTTAAGAGCACAAATAAGAAATTTAAGGTAACACATTCAGTTTATTTAGGAGCACAAATAAATATACCCGATTTTAGACTAATTTGTTATTTAAGGGAATTTTTATCTAAGAAATAAAATTGAATTTTGATTGAGTGCAAAAATATTATATTTCTTTTGCAAATTAAAAATACTTAATTTCAAAAAAATTACAATACATGAGTCTAAAGAGGTACTTTTAGAGGTGACAGTTTTATAAGGTTTCAGAAACATCGTGTTGACTTAAGTTAATGGCGAGAATTTTATGAAGGCGAAAAAGGTCAAGATTACAAAAGTTTTTAGAGAAAAGAAATTTATTTTATAAAAATACTTTTTTAATTATTATTTATTCTTAATAAATAAAAAATCAATTTGAGCATATTCGAAATTACTTTTGATTTTATATTTAATTGATTTTGGTACTTTTTAATCATAGTTTGAGTGCTGTTAACTTTTTTATTATTTTTAGTCTTTCAAAATTTTTTAAAAGCACTTGTAATAAAATTTAAAAAAAAATGAAACATTTTTCTTATTAAAATTAAATAAAAATTTTGCAGAAAACAGAATTATTCGAAGGCAAGCCCTTTTTTGTAAAAAAATAATTAGAATAAGAAAACTATTCTTGCCTATCAGCCATATTTTTTATACTCATAATTTTTCACATTTTTCAAATTCTAATTTTTAAATTAGACTTCAAATTCATGATTTATTTTTCGATTTAAAAAAGCTAAATAAATCAAAGATAATGTATGTCTCAGGTACATTTCAGATGAAGTTAAAGAATTTGCTAGATTTATAATTCATATTAATTAAAATCAAAATATTTCATGTGTTCTATACGTATGTTAAATAGTTTTTCATTCTTTCAAGATGTTTATCAACCAAAGCTTGATTTATTGATCCCACTTAAAATATTTTTCTTACAACCAAGTTTACTAACTCTTACAACCTTAACCTCACATGCAGAGACAGAAAAACGGGAAAAAAACCACGCTAAGGGCGTGTTTTCAACCACACGTTTTTAAGGTGTTCACACTTGCCTTTTTTTTTGAAATATCTGCTATTTTAAATAAATTATAAATGCCAAATTTAGCACTTGCTTAAAAGCGATACAAAGCCTTACTTGATTTCAAATTTTATAATTTTAAATCAAGAGAGAGTGAGAGAAAGAGAGAGAGTGAGAGAATGAATTAAAAAGCATTTAAGAGCATGAGTTGTAAGCATGTTATGATATGGGTTTTTCTCTCAACTATAAATGCAGTCATTTGTGAGCTCTACTCGAAATTTTGCTCAAATGTAAGTATTCACTCAGAAAGATTTCTTATTGGTTTCTATAGCCCATACGGCGACAACAATTTTTTTCATCTAAAATCAAATAGTTAAAAAACACAATTTATGCGAAATTTAAATTTTTAAATTTATAATTTTAGAATTATTTTTAACTTGATACAATAATCTGAATTAAAATCCAAAATTAAACAAAAAAAATTTAATTTTCTCTTGCTTTTATTTTTTTTCTAGAAATTAAATGTCCGAGCAGAACGACCATCTAGCCATTGAAAGACATAATGCTGATTTAATTTTTTCTTACCAAAATCCGCACCGGTCGGTCAGCCAGCCAAGAGCTAATTTTTCGCCAAAAAAATGCTGGGTCTGTCTGTCGGTGTTCGAAATGAACCAAGACGAATATGACACTATTCAAAGCTATTTTTTCGACTTGGACTTTTTCATCAAAGAGTCAAAAATGGCACCAAACAACATAAAACTTGTATCAATAATGAACAAATTCATACTGAGCATTTGTAAATGCCGCAAAAAGTTGGCACACTTTGAATGCTTTCAGAATTATATTGACCTAAAACAAAATGGAAATGCTGCCGTGGATTTGTATTGCTCACAGTGCAATTTTAAATACGAATTCATCTATCCATTAAATAGTATAAAAGTATCCTATTTATTTCGGAATTTAAGTTATGCCTTAATTTTTGTTTTTAAGGTATAAGCTTAAAAATTTTCGATTTCATTGATCAAATGATATCCTATTCAAGCTCAATATTGTCACTGTTGTTAATTTCTGCTTCAAGCTATTGGTGCTGTCTTAGTTATGGAGCAATCACTATTTGCCAAGTAATTTTTTCTTATTTTACCAACGATTTAATTTTTATTTTTCTTTTATTTAGATTTATGGATTCAAAAAAGGCCTCAGTTATTTAAGCTCATCAAGCAAAATTTTTGTATTCGGACTAGTTCCCACAATGCCAATTTTTTTAGTAGCATCTAGATTAATTCCATTTTCCAATATGATGGACAAATTACTGCGTTAGTTTTTTTTTTTTATATTTGACCTTAAGCCTATGTTGAGCTCAAATTTCGAAATTTCAATTCTATTTTTAAAAATCTAATCTTTGATCAATTGCAAATGTTTTTTTTTAAAGTATAAATTGCGCAAATAAAATAAAAATTTGAAGAGGAATCAACAATTTTAAGCCTAGGATTTAGCACAAAAAAGAGAATTTTGTTTTTAAATTTGCGTAATTAAAATATGATTTTATTATTTAGCCACTTACTCGACAAATGATATGAATATGAAGTTAAACGAGAATATTTATGAGCATAGCTCAGATGATGAAGAAGAAAAAGAGGATGTCAAATTTGTGTCTAGATTAAGATTGGTAGTTGGAGGACTATTTTTGCCAACAGTGGCCGTTTCATTTGATAGAATGTTTTTGAGCCGATTAAATATAAGCAACTCAGTTCTAGTCAGAACAGCAATTGTAATAATGAGACTAAAAATATATTTAATTTCAATTTAATTTTAATTTTAGTCAGGTATTATTTTTATTGGTGTGAAAAATGTGCTCAAAACAATTTGCTTGAGAAAAAAGCTATGGCAGTTGATGAATCGAGATATAAAAAACTACCCTTGTTGTAGTTAATTAATTTGAGTATTTTTTTTCTTATGTTTTAAACATTATTTAATGATATAAATTTTTTGAATTTTTGATTAAAAAAATAAATGAGCAAAATTTTTTTATTCTTAATTTTAATTTCTATTTTTATTATTCTCTATCAAGTCGAATAATTGCGTAACAATTTGAAACGTTTGGTTTCAAATCAATTAGTTTAGCTGAAGTCGCGAAAAAAGGCTTGCCAAAAATTCCATCACGCTTTCTCTCAGCAGTCATCAACCTAAAAAACGAGATTATTCCAAATATTTTTTCTAAAAATTTCCATTGTGCCTTACTCATAACAATATTGTTCTACCTTGAACAATGCACTCAAATTAGTTACCAGCAAAATATTTTTTATTTGTTCATGAGTTCTAAGTTTGATCAACAATTTTTTCTCTATTAGAAAAAAACTCTTTTGATTTTAATTTTCGTTTTAAAAGAAAACTAATTTTTACTTTTTTGTTTCTGATAATCGTACATAGGCTGCTTGAAGTCTTGGAATACAAAGCTGATTTTTGAATCAAGTCCGCAATCATCTAAAATTGTTTTTAAATGCTTGTTTGATTTAGCTAAGTTGTTTTCAAGAAAGAAATAGTCTTCATTTAAACCGTTTTTTATCAAGTTAATTCTAGCGTTTAATGATGTGTTTCGGCAATTTGAAATAGAATAGAATTTATTGTAACAATCGCTGACAAGTGTGCCCAAAATTCCATTAGCTCCATCAAGTTCAATAAGTCTGTTAGTTCCTAAATCTTTATTTGCTGATTTTAGCATTTCTGATAAGGAAATGTTCAATTTTTCATAGCTTTCAAACACTTGCGGATAGTAGTTATCTGAAAAATATTCAAATTCTTTTCCTTGACATTTTTCGATAAGCTTATCAGAGCCGTATAGCAATTTAAAATTTTCTTTAACTAAATTGTATTCATGCTTTGAATCTCTTTTTAGAAAAAATGTTTTCCTTATTAATTTAATTTTCATTAAATCAAAAGTTCTTACAACACGTGAAAAATTAAAGAATCTAAATTGCATTCTTTACCTGGGCCATTGATAAAGTACTCTTTTAATTTATTTTTTTCCATGGTAATTTCTTCCTTAAATTACATAAAAAAAATGTTTTATAAATAATCAAATAGAATAAAGTGTCATTGACTATTTTGCAAATTTTTTATTTTTTTTAAAATTCTCATATATTGACGATTAATCACAAATAAATTCAAAAATAAACCAGAGATTTTTCAAATAAACATTGGTCATGTATATCTTGTTTAATTAATAATTGTCGTATGTTCATGGTGAAGAAGATTTTCCTAAAAATAAGGAAAGCTTGAAAATTTTCTTTCTCAAGGTTTTGTGAAATTTAGTACAATAGAACAGAACAAAATTTTGAAAATTCTTATAACTTTTTTTTTAAAAATCAAAAGCATGTTCTGTAAATGCAACATGGTGAAACATTCAAAGTTGCACTATTATGAAAAATCTGAAA
>PJRA01000263.1:2373094-2399266 GCA_016987375.1 Brachionus koreanus | reverse complement strand
ATAATTACATAAAGACATCCAGTTTTAATTTTTAAAATTTTATCTCAATATTTAACTTTTTTATTTTATTTTTTTTTTGTTAAGCAGCAATATTTGTGTTAACTATTTTTTGACACGTATTTTGCTATTTGCTCGACTACTAGTCGCACTTGAACTACCACTACTAGTCAAACTACTGCCACAGCTGTTGGCTGACGATTTTTTAGCTTGCTTGTTCGGTTTTAAAGTAATTTGTATGACTGGAGTAGAAGCAGTATTTTTTCCAGCACGAGCCTTATGCTCTGACTTTTGTTTAGCAGATTTTTTCTCTTCTTTGGCAATTTTGCTAGCGTCGGTTTCTTTTTTCTGAGCGCTTTTCTTTACCACATTTGCCATTAGTTGGCTTTTGGCCTTGGGCGAAGCTTGTTTGGGCCTTTCGGCGGTCAACCCCAAAGCAGGAAATTCCTCAGTGTCCAATTTAAAGTCCTTTTTAGCCTTTGCCTCTTTTTTAGCCTTTTTCGACTGCGATTTAGAGCTCTTCTCGCACTCGACAATTTCGTGCAAAAACTCACAGCTTTCGCCCTTGAGACACTCGCCCTCTAGCCAATATTTGCACGTTATGGTCTTGAAATCGTGCACAAATCGACAGTCCGATCTGAGACACCTGCCCTCGGTAAGCATGTACATGCAGGGTTTTTTCGACTGACTGGCCATGTGTTGTTTGTACAAGCCTATGTGAGATGTGGTAAACGACGAACTGGTCGACGAGGCGCCAGTTGAACAATTCGAGCTCATTTTTTTGCTATTCTCATCCAATAAACGAGTCAAGTGTCGTCTTGTTTTGCGTAAATTTAGCAACGAATTGCGCAACGAAGCCGATAAGTTCGAATTGGCCAAGTAATTGCCTTCTAAATAAATATCGTCATTATAGTCGAAGTTTTCATGCTCGAAATGCTCGTCATAATTGAACACACTGTCGAATATATCCGCTTTGGACAAATCGTCCGTGTGGCCGCTATCCAAACGGACCTTTTTGTTTTTTTTGGCACGTTTTTGAGCACCCTCGTCCAATAGACCATATTTGGCCGCTTGTGACATTTGCAATGCGTAAATTTCGGACTCGTTTCTCAACAGCGAAATGGCCTCTTCCTCAGTCAAGCTGTCTATGTAAATTTGATCTTCGTAGTCCTCGTATTCGACACTGTTTACATCATAGTCCAAATTGGGACTCGACTCCAAATCGTCCAACTCATGTGCGATCATAGTCGTATCAGTTAGAAAATTATGTGAATTCTCTTGCATGTTGTCGCACTCAATCATTGTATACTCGGCATCGTTGATCAAATATGGCTCGTTAAAATCGTACTCGTTCGATTCGACCTCATAGTTCTCTTCGTAAGTGTAGGACTCGTTGTCTTGCACGGGCACAAATTCGGCTATTGAATCAACTTGAATGTTGGCAAAGAGCGATTTTTTAGCTATTCGTTCGCCAAAAAGATACTCGTGATACTTGCGTAAATTGAACGCCATTTTGTTGTGCGAAAATTTGAGATATTGATCCAAATCGCTGCTTAAAATAGACGAATTTGAGTTAAGATAAATTTGATCCATGTGCGAATAGTCCAAATTCATGTCTATTTCATTCAAATATGCGTTTAGATCACACTCGTCCTCAAGCAAAAATTCGCCCTCTTTTAACGCATTTTGTTGTCTTTTCTCAATCACATTGCGCCAATTCGAACTAGCCATTTCGCTTTCGTATATTTTTTGCGCATTTAATCTCTCACTAAGTATTTGTTTGAACAATTGTTGAATTTCAATAATGGACTCGAGAGTGAACGAACTCGTCAATTCGTCATATAAAGTCCAATTGTTCGAGTAAAAAATTTTTTCGTCAATTTTTGGAAAACACTTTTCGGCCAAATCAAGCTCGTCACAGGAAACAATTAGACTTGAATTTACATCGACTGTGTCATCAAGAGCAAACAAAGCTGGTATTTGAATGTCGACGTTCTCTTGCGATTCATCATAGCTAGACGCGTTTACTAAATTTTGTTTTAATTTGTTAAAGTCGTAGTGTTCCGAATAGCTACCCACGTAGCCTTCGTCCGAGCTCAAACATTCACTGGACGAGGATATGCACGACGAGTCCGATTTGACGTTTTTGTTCACATTTTTGAATATAAAGCTGTTTTTTTTTATGCTGTAAGCCTTCAGGTGGTCCTTTGTGCTCGGCTTGGTCTCCGGCTCGTTCAGGTTAAGGGATGTGCTCGACGAGGAAGTAGACGTGGTCGACGACGAAGACGAGAGACACGGAAGTGTCGACTCGGCATTTGAAAGCAAACAATCAATTGCCAAACAGCTGTCCAGTTTGGCGCCTGTGTAATAGCTTCGGCATAAGAGCATGTCGTCTATTAAGCGTGAACTTTCCTTGCTATTGTTGTTCTAAAAATACAAAACTTTTTAGTATTCAATTGTTATTCGGCTATTTTTGACTCGGTTGCTAAGCGTCAGTTTTTTTGACCCTACATGAAATTATTTCGTATTTTTTAGAAATTAAAAAAAAAAAAAAACTATCCAAAAATCAAAAGCCAATTCATTTTACAGAAAAAATCCAATTTTGTTTAACAAGACACCTGGAATAAATATAACAAAAATTTTAATTCATATTCTAGTTGATTCTGAATTTGGATGTTTAGAATTTATTTTGACAAATATTTTAATTTTTTTTCTATTGTCTTATTTTAAAAATATACCTTTTCATATTTAATTAATGTAATTAATTAAATCTAATTGCGCACTCGTTATTTGGGCCTTATAGAATAAACAGGTGCGCAAAAAGTCTAATAAATTAGACAAGTTTAAATATAATTCGAGAAAAAAAAAAATTTTTTTAACTTTTTTGTTTTATCATAGTTGAAATTTTTGCACCTAAAGTCATAAATTCACAGCCGTAATTAGCACATACTTGATTTATTTTTTGTTTTAGCCTAAAATGTTGTAATTTTTTGATTATCCAAATTAAATAAACAAACAAGATAAAAAATATGCTGCTTTTTCTATGAAAGAAATTTAATTAAATATCTTTTTAATTTTTTAAATGTCTAAAATTAAAGCCAAGTTAAATTTTAATACAAAATCTTGACTTGAGAATTAAAGAATAAAGACTTTAATTTGAATACACTTTTGGCTCAAATCGATCATTATTCGAAGAGTATAGTTTAAAAATGTGGATGAATGGATGGATATGACAGGAGCACTCCTTTTAAGCAAACACGAATGACAAACGCCTTTATTTGTGTACTTTTCTAAAGCCAAGGCATTAACAAAAAAAACTAACTTGATCAAATCCGTAATTGGTTGTGATTATAACGGGCACTTCTAGTTTCGTTTGTGTGTACTCCATATCAGATTGAACTAGAAAAAAATTTTTAATTGTCAAAATTTATCTTTAGATCAGTTAAGTTTTGAGCTCGACCCAATTCGATATATTGATTCTATGCTAATTTTTACAATAATGTCTTGATTTATCAAAATAATTTATATAAATATATTTAAAAAAAAAAAAAATTTTTTTCATATAAACATATATTCATTAAAGACCAAAATGTCAAAATTATAATAATAAACTAGCGAATCGTTTTCCTAGACAGTTTGATCGATTTTGGTTTTATTTTTGGATCGAATCCAAGAATAGAAACAAAACTAATAGAACTAATTTTTTAGATTAGATCTTGTTTTAGTTCATGTACTCAATAGTTACTTTTTGATTGATTCGGACCTAAGTGCTGTTGAGGATGCTGGACAAATTGAATTGGCTTTGAATGAATAGGTGAATTAAATTGCGAATGATAATATGTATTCGTCAACATTGAGTATTATGAGCTAATTTTGACTAATTTATTTTTGTTTTATTGATTTGGAAATTTTTTGTTAAAGAACCATTTTCACGTAATTATCTATTTTGTCTAAATATTCAATTTGGTTCGCATACTAAAATAACAACATCATTTTTTTTTTGTTTAATTTTATCTAGAACTAAAATATAATTTATATTAATCAAAAAAAATCATTAAAAATTATCCTAATTTTTAGACCGTTAATAAAAATTAAGACAAAAAACACCTTACATGAGACAAAATATTTTGTCTTAAAAGTGAAAATTTCATTTTTGTTACCCTTGCTACTCTATTTCTGAATTTTCAAATCTGTCATATGAAATTTTACTTTTATCATTTAAATAAAAAATATTATCTCAGCAAATATCGTAAAAAAGCTGTCAGATTTAAAAATCTTAAGTCTGAATTTTGGTTACAATAAAAAAAAGTGCCTATTAAACACTTGAAAATTGGACGGACAGGACTCAATATCGAAAAAATTAAAAAAACTAAATACTTGAAAAAAAAAATAAAATAAAAAATTGAGCTGATGAAATTAGTGTACAAGTAGTTAAGATTAATGACTAAGATCATTTTCGGTTTTTTCACCTTTTTTCACCAGCTGAAATATATTTGAAAATTGAAACAAGCAGGACATGAAATTCTCATTCAAAATTGAATCCCTGCTTAAAATTGGAAAGATTCGTGAATGACCAAAATTAGCTATACAAAAATGACATAAAAATTGAAAAAAAAATATAAAGAGAGAAAAAAAAGAGAGGCTGTAAGTGAGAGTTTTGAAGCAATTTTGAATATTGTGAGCAAAATTATGATTTACATTATGATTATTAAATGACGATATCGGAAAACGATTTGATTTTTTTTAAAATAATATTGCAACTAGAATAAAGAGAAAGAGAGAAAAAACTTGCAGTTGTGTGCATATTGAAATGATCACATTGGCACGGCTAAATATGCGCACAAATAATTTACACAAAATATTATTTGACAAATTTGGCATTCAACTTTACTGCACAAGTCCTCTATTTCGTGCTTTTTATTGAGCTTCTTGTTCTTAGTATAACTGCAGATATTTAAAATTTGCTAAATTTATAATGTGAAACAAAATTGATTTTATTATTCAAATTTACAGCTATATTGTACCGTATTGGCTCAAGAAAATAAAATTAAATAGAAGAACATTTAAAATTGAGTCTAGAAAGAAGGGGAGAGAGAAAAATTAAGTGTGCATTAAGTATGCTAATTTAATGAAAATTTGAATTCACATAATTCAAGTTATCATAATACAACCAGTTATCAAAATTGTATGATTTTTTGATCAAACAAATCAAGATACTGGCGGGCTCTTAGTTTCACTTAAACTTTGGCATATCACTTTTCTCATGTCTATTTATTAAAAAAATTCAATAAGTGATAGTGTTAGTCTTTTAGAAACAATCTTATCTTTATTAAGTTTACAAAACTTCTATTGTTTTATTTATGCCGTAAACTAAGAAATTAAAAATTTTCTCACCACAAAATAAAGAAAAAATTTTAATCAACCTTTCAGAAATTTGGAACCTAGTTTCCAAATATTTTATTATTCTTACAGAATGATTTTTTTTTAATTTTGAAATATCTTAGTCATTTTTCATAGGAAAAATTTCAAAATTTTACAACAATTTTTTAAATTAAAAATTGATTATTTTAGATTTTAAATTTTGTCAACAATTACTAACTTGAATTTTCTATCGAAATTGTTTCATTAATTCACATGTGCAAAATATCCTAGCTGTTTTATTTTTCTTTATTTTAATGAATTATCTCTAAAATTTTATCTTTAATTTAAAAAAAAAACAACATTTCATCGATATATGATTAGTTTTTTACGAATATGAATAATCGCATGCAATATGAGTAAAATTCTTTATTTAAATTTCCTAAAATTGAAATAATTTAGTTCTAAAACTGAATGTATTATTAAAATAAAAACTCAAAACTAAACCAAAATGAGAATAAATCGCGTATTATCATTTTACTTTTTAGAAATTCAGGAATGTTCTTAATTACTAAGAATTTTT
Source organism: Brachionus koreanus (assembly GCA_016987375.1). Classification (NCBI taxonomy): domain Eukaryota; kingdom Metazoa; phylum Rotifera; class Eurotatoria; order Ploima; family Brachionidae; genus Brachionus; species Brachionus koreanus. Next base: position 2,393,328 of record PJRA01000263.1, on the reverse strand, counting down.
TTTTAATTTTAGCTTTTTTTTTAAACTGATCCTATATTTAACTAAACTGGGCTTTATTAATCTCAAACAAGACTCATCACTATTGATAGACATGTTCAATGAATGAGTTTGTCCACTGAATCACAACCAGCAATGGGAAAAAATTAATAACCATTTGGCAAATTATAAATACAATTATAATTTAAAAAATTCAAATTTTCTTCTAAATTTAATTTGGTCATTATTTTTAATCTTTGGAGTGTGACCATAAACTTGGGCTAAAAACTAATTCTTTATAAAATCGGCCAAAAATTGTTAAATCATTAATCGGAATTTTTAATTTAAAATTTGAAATCAATTAAAAAATAGTAAAAATTTTATCTAGCTTGTCCAATATTTCTAATTTTACTAAAACTATTGAGTTAGAAAATCTTAATTAAAAAAAGCTCGAGGCTAAAATAACAAAATTAAATAAAAATATTTTTTTACATTTAGAATAAGTTTATTTAAATTAAAATCTTTAAGTTTCGGGAAGTAACGCATTTTAAAATAAGAAATTTATTAGACCATGTACACACAGACACTCACACTTGTATTTCATGCCTTCAAAACATCTCTTTAATCCTCATAGAAAAACATCATCTTCTTACATACCTTCATGGTCTGCTTACTCTCTAAATCAATTCATCTAAACTTTATAAATCCTTACAGCTGACTTTTCTATCGATCAGAATCTCAACTTTAAGTAAACTATTAACTAAAATTATGCAATTCTAAGTATGTAGTGAGAAAAATAAATTTATTTTAAGTTAAAAAATATTTACATAATTTTAAAAGCAACCAACGAAATTCTTTACAAATGAAGGTAATTTTTCTGAATTATATCTTTTTAATTTATAATTTCTAAATAGCTAACTAAGCATCCTTATTTTTTTTTAATGTTTTGAAACAGATAACATAAAATACATATAATTTTCTTATATTTATAAAAAAATCTAATACTTATACAACCATTGGGTCATTCTAATACCAAGTTATTTAAAATATTTGTTAGTTTAACCTTTAAAGCGTTATTAATAAAACAATAATGTTTCTATCTTGTTATTTACTATCCTCTTGGTAGTTTCCTATTAGTACATGAAAAAAGAATAGGTTGATACAAAGTCTCAAGTCTATGCGGGTAAATGTGGGCAAAAAGTTAAATTAAGTCACGCATTAATGTTCTCATGTTCAAATTTTTTTCTTTTAAAAGCTAGATTTTTTGTTATTGTAATGTATTTGTGATTTTAAAATCTTTTCCACAATATTTAACCATTTGACTAAACTTGACCTAAAAATTACAGGGACAATTATTTTTGGAATCATACTTAGTTTTAATACTCATTTTTTTGATAGATTTAGCCCTTGAATTTAAAATAAAATGATAAAAATCAAACCAGATTTTGTAGGTTTCTTGCATGGTTGTTCTATTTTTTCTCCCATGAACACGTGTTTTTTGCCAGGAATTTGCTCAAAGACTATTTTGACTATTTTTAGCTTATTAGGTGACAATTAATGTATTGTCTTTTTGGATTTGTCTCGTGAATGTATTAAAAATAGCCTTGATTAATTTAAACAACTATGAAAAAGAATCATGTGATTAAGGAGATTAGATGCATGAGTTCATTTCTCTATGAGTAAAAAAATTAAAAATCTAGTATTTAAAATATGAAATTAATATTTGTTTTTTACTGTAGATAAAAATCATTTTGAAATTCTGTCTAATTTTTTTTTCAAAAATACAAAATTAAATTCATTCATTTTGATACTGAAGTTGAAAAAAAATGAACTCAGATTTAGTAATTTACATAAATCAAATAAAAACACAATTAAAAAAATTAACTCATTAAATCAATTCTTAGGAGTTTTTAATGAAAATATTTTCCAAAGTATCAAATAAATATTCGGAAGATCGAAATAGATTTATTTGCAGTGGATTTCCCATTTATTTAAATATATAGGACGAATTCTTCATTTATTTTAGGTTTTAAATGATATAAAATGATAGAAACTTTTGTTATTACTTTATAAAACCTTTTCCTTTTAATTTTCATGAAAAAAAATTTAGGTCAGGATCAACAAAAACTACCTATTTTCTATGATAGAAAATTTATGAAGAGTCAAATTTATACACAAAAATTCTAGAAAAATCATTCAGTTATTCATAGGGTTGGGTACCGTCAGTGGCGGTCGTTAGACCGTTTTAATGGTTGTGTACAAAAATAAAATTAAAAATAATTTCAAATATGAAAAGCTGACAGATAAAAGAATTGAGTATAAGAAAAAACAATAAAATTTAGAAAAAAAAATTTTAAGCCCCAGTGCCATCAAGCCGGCCAAAACCTAGCTTTAAAAATAATGAAAATCTTCTGAAATACTTTTTGTAAATTAATAAATTTAAATATTAAATAGAATTCGATAATAGTTGATTACCAAAAAAAATATAAATTTTAAACATCAATATTTGCACTTAAAAGCTTAAATAAAAAATTTTTGCATTCAAATTAAAATCTAATGTGAAGAAATTTTAAATTTTTATTTACAAAAATCGAACAATTTTATAAACTTTAGAGTTAAAATTTTGATGATTAAACTCTAGAATTCAATTTAAATCAAAAAATCTTGACTTATCTGTTTTAATTACCAAATAATTAATATTAAAAACTATTTTGTAATTTTTTAAATAAAACAAAACACCTTAAGACAGCACAAGAATGAATTAAAACAATTCTGTTGTTTTAGTAGAATTCTGATAAGAAAGATTATCTATAGAATTTTAAGTTCTTAATTTAATTTAATAGATATATACTTGTAAACGAATGAATCAACTTCATTGAATCAATTTTAATCAAAAATGTTTATCTAAAAATTCTAATGTGAAAGCTGTTTTTCTGAAATATTTTCAAAGAAAGTTTATTTTCACAAACAAACATTATTGTTAAACACAACAATTACATTTTATTCAGAGTTATTTACTAATTTAAGGTTTTAAAACATAAAGTTTCCCTAAATTTAGAAAAATATAAAGTAAATATTTTTTCTATCTTAAAAGAAATCTTTATTTTTATAAGTCAACACACTTAGTTTGCCAATTGTATTTTAAAAAAGAAGATAAACAAACAATTTAGCTAATATATTAAATTGTAACAAAAATTAATTCAAAGTTTATTAAAATAATTTTAATGGTTAATGACAAAAAAAATTTTACAATAAATCCATATTCTACTAATAGTGAATTTCACTCTTTTATTCTCTTCTATTTTTTTGTTTTTTCTCTTCTCCATTCAAAGCTTTTAATATTTTTAGCAGTTTGACAAATAAATTGATAATATCGAGATACAAGTTCAATACTCCAATAATGTACTCTTCAGCACTAAGGTGTTTCATTATCAAGGTGGTGTCATAAATAATGTAACCAGCGAACAGACAAGCTCCCAAAACTGACAATGCTGTATCTGTAAATGAATTGCCGAAGAAAATCTAAAAAATATTATTAAAAATAATTTACGGCTAAATTGTAAACATTTACATGAACCAAGCTTCCAATAAATAGGACAGATAAAACTGAGTATAAATAACCGCCAATATAAGTCATGTCATTTTTAGAAGTGAAAGTATAGACTGTCAAACCCACAGTAATGACTGTCGTCAGCAAAAATGCTTGAGCGATAATGAATGCCGGGTATTGTGCCACTTAGATTTAATCATATATTAAACTATCAAAAAAATTAAACTAAGACTATTTACCTATCATTCCTAAACTTACTGAGTTTAAAAAAGTCTAAAATTATATAATTAAAAATCGAGTTTTTTCATAATAGCTAGAAAATATTACAAAAGCTCCCATAAGATAAAAATTGGTTGGATACTCATTTCGTTTTTCCATTAAAGCCCATGTTATCGCAATATTTCCAATTGCACTAATAAACAATAGCCAAATGCTTAAAAAATTAAAACAATATTAATTTATTTACTTTTAATAATATAATCAAAAATTAATATTAACTTTGAAATCAAAAATAGTTGAATGCTCGGGGAAAGAACGACAATCGAAGTGAGAACTGTTGTGAATGCCAATTGAATTGAAAGAATTCCATAGACTTTTTTTAAGTAGCCCAATCTCACGTGAGGACTTGAATTAAGAACACTGGGTCCTTTGTTCAAACCAGAAACAAACAAAGGATTAGACTGACCAGATTGATTTGAAGAAAAGAAATTCATTTTTATCTATTAAAAATTGAATTTTTTAAATAAGAAAAAAATTTTACTAGCAAAAATGAAATATTAAAACTAAAAATTATAATTTTTTTATACTCTCACTTTATTTTGAAATTTTTAATTTATTACGTGTAATCATTCTATTGAGGGTTTTTTTCAAATTCTAAATTAAAGCTAATAAAATAAAAATACTAAAAAAAAAAAAAGCTTTTATTTATAAATTATTTAAAATGACAAATTTTTCTAGAAATCTTAAATAAATTATTTTTTTTTCATGGGTATTATGAAATAAAAATTTATAATTGAATGTGATTTTTCAACAAACTAAAAAGATAAATTCGAATATTCGCCATTAAAATTATTTCCAAATTTATAATTTTCTAAATTTATAAATTTAATAAATGTTTTTACCTCTTCATGTATTTCTTGATTATTCCAAAAGTTTTATAAGCAAAAAAATATTAACTTTTGATTTCTCTTTTCTTTTGATTTAAGCTAATTAAAAATATCGCTTCACTTACTAATATTCATAAATTTTAACCACACAAACACACCTTTGTATTTGTCTGTTTCTTTTATGAAAATTTAAATATATTCTAATTTAATAAAACACATTAGAACATAAATATAACTAATATATGATACAGTTTTTATATGTTTTATTTTTCCTTTTTTCGTGAATTGGAATGATGCATTAAAGATTACTAATAACAAAATAATAAAAACACTAATAATAACTAATAATAAAAACGATATAATTAAATAAAAAATGTATAGGAAAATAATATCAAAAAAATTATTTTTTCTTCTTCTTTTCTCCTAACTAACCCTCTCTAAAATAAAATGCCTAAAGTAATCCATTTTATCATTATCCATTAACAATAACAGATGTTTTTGTGCTCTAAAAATGTATATGTTTCGGTATCAAAAATTAAATCTATTTTGCTTAGAAAAGATTATAAACAATTTAATTCAATTTTATCCTTTTTTTGTCTTGACAAGGGTCTATTCAATCATCTAACACTGGTTGCACTATTATTTATTGCTTTAGAAATCTGGTACGAACCTAAGCTACTAAAGAAATTGCTAAATTTTAAGTTTAATATATTTTAAGATATACGTTTTATTATGTTTTAACTTTCATAAAACATAATATGTTTTATACATATGTATGTTTTAAAGAACTTCACATTAGTCTTTAAAAATTCATAGCTAACAAAACTTCATTTTAATTTTTGATAAATTACCCTAGCAAAATCTAATATTTAATAATTATTTAATTAAGTAAATACTTAATAAACTTGACGGTAAATCTTAAAAAAATGAAATAATTTACAAAGTAAAAAAATCAAGCAAATTTTTAATTCTTTTATTTCATAATGATTGAAAAAAAAATATCAGAAGTTTGGTGAAAATTTATTTTTCGATATAAAAATATAAATTAGCTTTTAAATGTCGAAATTTTTTTGTAAAAAAACTCTCAATTAACAAGAATCACATTGGTTTTGGTTTAACGCCAAACCATGACATTTTCCATTCCAAAGTGCTTTTAACAATTGTTTCTTCATCTTTACTTAAATTAAGTAAAACAGATAGAGCTTTAACCAAATGAATAGCTTCATATTCGCGACTTGTTAAAAATTTTAGAACTACATGCTTCAAATATTTGAAATTTACATCGTCATGTAAAATACTCATATCCAAGGTCGAATGGGTTTTTTTCAAAGTTGTGATTTGAGGCCTATTCGATATATTATCTGACACTATTGAATTCTGGCTTAACAGGGACGTATTTGACAGAGTTGGTGAAATTTCGTTTTTTAGATTTCTGCAATTTTTATTATTTGGCGATTCAGAAAAAGATTCGGTTTTTTTTTCGTTCGGCAACATGTGATACTTGAGCTCTTTTTGTAAAGTTTTTTTCAAATCATTCAACCGATGCTGAAGATTTTTAATTATCTTTTAAATTCAATTTTTACATTAATTTTTAACAAAAAATTTAAAAAAAAAATAACACCTTATTCTTTTCATTTAATTCTTCTTTGAGAGATTTTATTTCATCGGTAAAATCAGCTGAAGAATTTGAATTATTTCCATTCTCTAAATCAAAAGAGTAATTTAATGAAGACGGGTCTGGTTGCTTTGAGTTCAGTAGTTTTAATGATTCGTATTTTTGGGAGAGCTCCGCATTTTTTATTAAAAGTTCTTCTTTTTCTAAATTAAATTATTAAAATAGAATATTAAGTTAGTAATATTATTAACCATTTAGAATAGAATTAATTTGGCTCTCGAATTCTGACTTTAAAATCTGTGAATTCTCGATTTCTGAAAATAATTTATTTTCCTGTTCTTTTAACTTAGAAAAATATTTAGAAAAATTTTAGATTATGGTAAAAAAAAAACTAACCATATTTTTGTATTTTGCTAATTCACCTCTCAAATCTTCATTTTCCGAATTCTTTTGATTGATTTCTGCCTTTTTAAAAAATAAATTTACTAAAACTAAATTTTCTTTTTAATTGATCTCTTGATAAAAAAAATGCAACCAAAAATTCGTGTTTTACAATTTAATTTAATAGTTATTTAATTGATAAATTAAAATTAATTAAAAAACATAAATATTTTTGATTTAAAGAAAAATATTTTTTTAGATCGAAAAAAAAAGAGTTCACCAAATTATATAGCGCCAAAAAAGAAATTGAAAAAATTAAAAATTAAATTTTATTATTCACCTTTTCTTTAATTTTTAAACTATATAAATTTTCTAAAATAAAGTTCAACTTTTGGTTAGTCAAATGTTGGACTAAAATAAAAATAAACTAAATTTTATTCTTTCTCTAAAGATAATGATTATTTGAAATTTTAACATATGTACCAAAATTAAAACTTACTGACATGTGATAAAATACATAAGGATTTTTAAAACCACTATCGAACGTATTAATTAAATAAAAAATTGAATTTTTGATTAAAATTAATTAAAATAATTTAGGAAAATTACATGAAGACTGTCTATTTCCTTGAGCAGTGACTGATTTAATTCCTGCAGTTTAGCTTTATAAGCAATGAATGAGTCTTTCGAGTTACCTGTTCCATTGACAATCACTGTATTCTGAATTATCTCATTTTTCCCATTATTGTTGTTAAATAAATTTTCATCATTTGATTTAGTTGTATTTAGCTGACTTTTTTGACTCGAATTATCATCACTTGATTGATTATCCTCAGAAACGCCCGACTCGGCAGGATCTGTTTTCTTTGTTGAATTATTTCTATTTGTTTTGACAGAACTTATGATCGATGGTGATGAACTGAAGCCTGAGTTTTCACTCAATTGATTTTTAAATTTATTAAACATTTTTAAAAAAATTTATAAATAATCGTTAAAAAGTTTATGAAAAATTATTAACAGATCAAAATATTCAACACGTATATCATTTCAAAGATGATAATTTATGTTAATTTTTTGATGTTGTTGCATAACTTTTATGCGTACTAGTTTCTAATTATATTTTTAAAAACCTTTAAGGCTCAGATTTAATATTTACTAAATTTTTGGCGCTTATTTAAATTGCTATTTTTCATATTCTTTCAGATGTTCTATTTATTATTTTAAATTAATTTGAATAAATTACAAACAAATATATTTTAAATTTCAAATATAAAATTAAAATATTATTTTTTATCATAGAAAACAAGATTTTTATTTTATTTTTAAATAAAATTTTGAAAATAAGGGACAAAATTTTCTCTACATATCCAACAACTTTATTCTTATTTATTCCTAAAGCGAAGCGAGGATCGAACAAACTTTTATATAAATTATTTTGACAACACTCACAATTTTTCTTAATTTAAACCTATAACTTTATATTTTGATTCTCTTTTTTATATATATATATATAAATATTTTTAAATCAAAAACTAATTGCCTGTGGTGTTGAATACCATCAGTGACTAAATCGCCAAACAAAACTTTGGGGCACGCCGTCTAGATGGCTACGGGTGATAAAATTTACTTTTTTAAATTTTACTACTTTTTGAAATTTTTTTGAGTTTTTTTTGTGCACGGCTATCAAAACTGTCAACACCATTTTTAACGGCCCAATGGCCGTCACTAACAGTATCCAACACTAATCGTCTCATTTCTTCACTGAGAAAAATGTCTAAAAGACCGATCTATCTAGAAATTTTTCTCTATAAGTTATGAAAGGTATTCAGAGGGTACTGCTAGGTTTATAATTGATGCATTTTTTAATTGCATCAATCTGCTTCATTTTAAAAAAGTACAGCTTCTTCTATGATATCTAAAACTTCATTTTAAAAAATTGATATGAAAAGTATTGTAAAAAATTTGCTGAAATTTCATTTTCCATATTATTTTATTGTATTGAAAAAAAATTATTATTTTGGCAAAATCTGTTAGTTTTTATTATTGAAAGGGTATTAATATTTGAAAAATTTACAAAAAATATTTTCGAAAATTTTCAGGTTACACTATTGTATGTCGGAATCTTAGTTTTAATAATTGGAACTACTTCCTTTCCTCCGTTTTGTTCAAATTTATTTAAAGCATCAGTCACTTGATCTTTGTATTTTCTTTGAGTCAATCTTCGACATAACTTTAATTTTGATAATCGATTAATTAAAAATAATTCTAGAAAAAAAGTTATATACAATGCTTAGATAGATTTTTATATGTGCATTTAAACAACTTCCGACTGCATCACTCAACTGCACCAGTGCATTCAGTCCAGATTCGAAAATTTCATCATTATCTAAAACCTTAGAAAAACTAAAGATGCTATTTTAAACAATAATTTATAATTAATACTATGGCATTTTTAATAGGTATTATCAATTTAGGTAAAATCTCAATGGCTTTTTCGCTTGCATTATGCGTTTGCAACAAGTCTTTAAAACCCTCTCGGGCTACAAAATTAAAAGGATGCTGTGTTTCCCTTAGACCCTTTATATTATGAGTAAAAATTTGGCATAAGTAAAATTACAATTTTAGTTAATCATACTTCGGCAAGAATTACAAGAATTGGATCGAATGGAACTTTTTCAGGAGGTGTGTTCCACATTAATTTGTTTTTTACACTGCCATGAACAAGTCTGCATGGAATTCCGCCATTTGTATAGATTGTACCAAATGCAGTTTTTTGTATTTCTCGCGTATTAAACTAGAAAAAATAGTTAAACAAGATTAGTAATTTTTTTCTTAAATTACAAAATCGACTGTTTTGGGATTTAATTTATCCGATGGCTTAAAAGATTTTGCTGAAGTTGTCGCTGATTCAGTACTTGCATCTAGTAAATTTAATAAAAATAATAAACAAAAAGTTAATAATTTTCATACTTGAAGAAGATGGCTTTGAAAGCCCTGCCCTGGAAAAGGACATTTCCTTAATGTGTAGATTCTTTTTAAAAGTATTAAAAATTCAAAAATAATTTTGATGAAATTTATTAATGTATGTATAGAATTTAGGGAATAATCAAAACTTAGATCGTTAGCAACAATAAATGTACTTGAACTTTTTTTTTTAATTATTAATTTATTTTCGACACTAATTAAGTATAGAATTTTATTTTGAACTTTCTTTCAAATAAAATATTTAAAAAATTCAATATCGAGAAAGAATAATTTGAACAATATTTTTTCTTATTGATTGATATTTTTAGCTCTAAAAAAAAACCAAAAAATAACTTGAAAAAAATTTTAATAAAAAATTTTATTTAATACAATTAAAAAAAAATTCAAATTAAAGACTACGTAAAAAACTAATTAAAATTAACAAGGCACATTCACAGGTATTGGATAATTTTATTTAAAAATTGAAATCTTTTCAATAAAATCCTGTGACACTGGTCATTTCAGACTATTCATTTCATCAAAATTGAAGTTCAATTTTTCATCAAAATATATTTACATCTTTTTTCTTTAATTATTCAACAAGCTTCTGAATTTCAGATTCTGAATTAGTTTTCTAATCTTTATTCAAGTTGATTTTTATCGTTTAAAATTTCATAAAGCCAATTTTTAACATCCACCTCGGTTTTTTGGTAATATATTATAAATTCATGGTTTAATAAAGTATTGTACTTTGGTCTTTTTTCAAAATCTTTTTCTAAACAGCTATTAATAAACGATTTGAACATTTCACTGAATTGATCACCCTCGAGTTTCGGAGGATCCTTATCCATAATCGAAGTCAAAATTTCGAATTCAGATGTGCAATTTTTGTATGGGAATTCACCGTTAGCAAACTCAACTACAGATATGCCAAAACTCCAAACGTCGGCTCTTACATCATAGTTGTTTGTAGTCGAGCCGATGCGTTCAGGAGCAGTGTATCCGGCACTTCCCAAATTTCCAATATTATTTTTACTAAATGCCCTTGAATTTTCCAATCTTCCACTAATTCCAAAATCACACAATTTAATTTCTCCATTTTGATCAATTAGAATATTCGATGGTTTTATGTCTTGAATAAAAAATATTAAAAACTAAAAAGCTTTTATTTTAAATTTTTACCTCTATGCATCATATTGTGTTCTTCTTTCAAATAGTTAAGTGCACTCAGAATTGATACAGACAATTTTCCGATTATTCTTTCCGGCAGAGGTCCATTATTTAACAAAAGTAATTTATCAAAACTTGCCATCATTAATTCCATAAAAATACAAACATCACTCTCGGATATTATGTATCCAAGACACTTGACTATATTCTTACAGTTATTGCTTTTAGCTATTACGTCTACATCTGTTAAGATTCGTTTATTTTCTTGTTCGATGCTCGATATATTCATTTGCTAAAAAAAATACTTAAATAAATATTCTATTTTAAAAAGAGCCTTTCATTTTTGTTTTTAAACATAAAAAAAATTGATTTTAATAGACAATCATTATTCTTTTTTTAATTTATCTTAAATTTCTTTGATTTTAAGCATAGAAAATAAAATTTTGAATTTTTCTGGAGATGAAATAACAAAATTTTACATGGTTAAAATTGATGATAATTCAAAAATGTAAAGCCAACAGCTAATCAATAGATTTTAATTTTTTAAAATTTCTTATTTCTTTTTATAACAAGGAATTGTTGTAAAACCAAACCGTTTACTCAATTGGTAAAAAATGTCTAAATATTAGGGCCTAGTCATAAAACTTAGTTTTTTCTCTAAATGGATAAAATGTCATAAGAACATATACAAAATTGAATTCTCTTCAAAATAATGTTCTTAATTTTCTGATATTAAAACTTCCTTTTTATGGAATGAAAAATTTTGAAATTTTAGTGCTGTTGATCAGAAGCAGCTCATGAAACATGTATAGTAGAAGTTAAGAATGATTAAAAAATTCAAATGCCGTGATATCATTACTGGATGAAACATTAATCAGGCAATATCTCATTACCTTAGTTGATAAATTCGTTATCAATTTTTTTTCAATTAATAAATTAAAAACTACTAATTAAATACAATATTTAATAACTAATCTTAATTATAGATAATTTTTTTATTTGTTTAAATACTCAAATTAAAAAAAAAACTAAGTAAATGATTTAGTATCTATTTTTTTTATAAAAACTAAATGAAAAAAAAATTTACTTTAACAGCTATTTCAAAGCCAGTAGGTTTGTGCATCATTTTGTAAACAACTCCGCTAGTTCCATTTCCTAGAGTCGAAATTTTAACTAATTGATTCATTTTTACTTCAATTCTTTTGTCGCCAATCAGCAAATATCCAGAATTCATCTTAATTTTTCTGAACTTATCTGAATCAATTGCTTCTCTTTGCAAAAAAAAAAAGATTATTCAATTAAACTCAATATTTATTTGAATTCGTACAGTCTTGACAGTGATGCAGTTGATGACGAAAGAGAAACTGACGATGCCGATGACGATCTGGAAGGAGTAAAATTGGGTAAAAGTGAAGAATTAGCTTTTGATGAACTTGTACTGAAAGAATCATTCAAATCAAAATAAACTGCATTTTTTTTAGGTATATCTAAATTGAAACGTTTTGAATTTTTTGGCTCGGCAAAATATCCATTGTCGAATTTTACTTTAAAAATAATTTAAAAATTATATTTTCAAAATAAACTCATAAATAAATTTCATACATCCTTTCAATTCACTTTTGTTTATCATAAATCTACCAGGGGTGAGTGTTTGATCAGAAAGACTACCATTTATTTGCGAAAGAACTGAGAGCCTATCTAAATTTTAAATCATAGTTTTAGAAAAAATTTTAAACTAAAATTTTTATTTTTGCTTACTACTATTCTGATTTTTTGGACTATTTTCATTTTCAAAAAGGATTTTGGCTTCATCCAATTTGCTTTGGTCTTTTTTTTCCTTGATATTTGTGAATAAGTTGCTAAATTTAATAGTTGGAGTTGAATTGGAATTAGCAAAATTTAAGTTTGGGTGATTTTTGTTGAACTCATTGTTGGAATGTCTTTGAGTATTTGTGTTCGGAGTAATGTTAGGTAGAGGAACAACATTTGACGAGTTTGACAGGCTCGAACCTGAAATGTTTCGCGTTGATGATGACGGACTAATTAAAGGAATCGAGGAAATGATGTTTGTATTAGGCTGAGCGCTAAGAGTTGGTGATGGTTCACCAAATGAATTTAATTTTTTGTTAAAGCGACTCATTTTTAAATTCGGATGAAACTCACAATATATCAAGCTGGCAAAAAGGCAGCTTCAAAGCTGATTTTATCTTTGCGTTAATATCTATATGAAAAAAAAATTATTTTAATTTTATTTTGCACGAAAATTTTTGCATCTAATTTTTTTTCAAGTATCTATTTTGCTTTCGATAAAATAATTATTTCACTAGAAATTTGCAATAAATAAAAATATTTTATGATTATTTGATACATGAGAGCTTGAGTGCATAAACCTTGAATAGGCATATGCGTTCAGCTAATTGACAAAAATTATTAAAGTAAAATTAAAAGTTTTTAAAAACTAATTTGAAAAGAGGAACATTTTTTTTACTAAATAAAAAAAAATTTAAAATAAAATAAATACAAAAAAACAAAACTATTTAAATTATACATTTGAAATTAAACAAGAAATGAATTTTCTCAGTATTGTGAAATTCCTGCTAAATCACATGAATTTGTTGCTATGGTTACAACATTATTTAAAATTTTAAATGGCCGAAATAAATATAAAGAAAAATTTCTAAATTAGTTTGAGAATTTGTTGAACGTAATAAATTATTTTTTGACAAAATAGCCTCTATTTCTATAACAACTAGACACAACTAAAAATAGTTTTCTTGCTTGCCGTCCACAAATATCTAATATTGTCCAGTAAACTAAATTTCATTAAGACTCATAATTTTTATAATGAACAACAAGGCTCTTAATAAAGAGTTTAGCCAAATGATTCGAAACAAAAAGCAAGTCTCTAAGACAGGATTCACCGATTCCGAAGATGAAGACGAAACAAGCAAATGTAACTAATTTTTTTTTTTATAAAAATTTTTTTTCAAAATTAACTCTTTAAGCTGTGTCACTGAAATCGCCAAAATCTGGTCGATCATCTTTGTCGGGACGCTCCCTACTTTCAGCAAGATCACCCAGAGACGACAAAATGGCCCAGTTCCGAAGGAATGAACAGAAAAAGTATTCAGCTGAAAGATCTGATGAGGATGTTAGCCCTAGACGTTTAAGCTCTTCCTCAAAAGGAAAAAACGTGTCGCCTAAGAGCCCTCGAAGTTTTGAGGACTCATCGCTCAAATATCCAAAAATTTCCCAAAGTCGCAGCCAAAGTAGAGATGACGATGAAGATATATTCAGCAAGAGGATGTCGAAACCTAGAAGTCCTCATAGCTCTAAAAACGAAAGAGACAGTTTGGACAGCATTGATATGATGAGAACAATGAGACGACCAATGAACACTGACACTTTGATGAAAAGTTGATCTAACTAATAAACCTTGAAGTTTATTTTTTAAAATTTTTTACTTATTAGATAAGCGTGGGGATGAGTTGGATGAATTTGGGGATTATGGAAATAGAAAAAGTCGCATTGCTACTCCAACAAAAGAATCAAGGTACAAACGAATCGAAAGTGGCTTAAATGCAAAATCAAATTTTTATTCAAAAAAAATGCACACACGAGAAAATGATATTCTTGAAGAAAATTCTCTAAGTGGCAAGACTACACCTACCAGAAGCGATTCTCGTTATGGTTTAGATGAAGAGCATTCCAAACAGTCTAGATCAAATTCGCCTCGCTACTTGAGATCCAAATCTGATTCACCAAAGTCACCTGGTAGAAATCGTTCATCTTTAGACGATGATGACGAAAATTCAAAGAAGGATGAAATAAGTGAAGGTTAGCATTTAAATTTTAAAAATGCATTTTTAAATTAAATTAATTATCTTTTTTTTAATAGAACAAATAAAAAATCAAATCAAACAAGATAACAGGTAAAAAAAAATACTCAAAATTAAGAAAGGTCTTTTTTATCAATTTTAAGTTTAACAAAGCTAAAATATTTTTTTTTGTCAAATTGTGTAGAAAAAAAAGTGCAAAAGTAAAAAAGATTTTTGTATTAGTTGTGATAAAAACAAACTTTTTTTTTTAAATTTAAAAAAAAAGAAAATCTTTGGTTTAATTAAGGTAAATTTTGTGGGTGAAATAAAAGAAAAAATTAGCTAATAATCAAATAAGAAAAGCACAAAAATGTGAAAAAATTTAGCAATAAATTTCTAATTTAAGATAAAAATGAAATTACGCATTTAACTCAGAGAATAAATTTCTATACAAACCTGAAAACAATTCACTCTTTTCTCTTGAAATTTGACTAGTATTTTTTTCATTTTCAAATTCATTTTTATTAAATATAAGACCTTATGTCACATTAATTTCTAATTTAGAAAAAGCACTATTATAATTAAAGTTAATAGTATTCTTTTTTGAAAAATACACATTGTTTTATTTCATGATTAAATATCAGATTATTTTTAGAAAAAAAAGCTTATTAACACCAAGATAAAATGCTAATGAAAAATTTATCCAAGAGTAATAAACTAAGTTCTTTTATTTTCAATTACGCATTTATTTAAGAAAACAAAAATTTTTTCATTCAAAAAAAATGTTATAAACAGGTTATTTAGTTTGTTTATACATAAAACAAATTCAACTTAAAAATGAAATTTAAAAAAAAATAATTTATATTAAGCATTTGAGTTTAAGAAAAATTTTTATGATAATAGAAAAAAAAGTTATTCCTTCGCAGTCATCAGGAAGGTCAACGTCAACTTTTAGGGGTTATCTGGCCAACAGTGTTCTTTGATCTTAAAAGCTCAAAGTAATAATTATAAAGAACTGAAATTATAGAGAAATACGATTTACATTTGATGTTTTGAACCATTAGTGAAAGCAAATGAATTGCTGTATGATAACCGCTTCAAATAAAACTTTTCTATAATTTTAAATCAGTTTTCTTATTCTTACTTCTTTTACAAATATGAATATAATTATTTCTAACCATGCTAAGAATCAAAAATTTTTATTCTCAGTCAAAATTCAGAAAAACTTGTCAATTGAAGAGAACTTTTTCTAAATCTTTTTTTCCAAACTTAATTATGACGACAATAAAAAAACAATTTTAATAGATTTTTAAAGCATCATAAATAATTTTAAAATATTGATTTTAAAGGACAAATTTTTTTTCAGAAATTTAAAAATGTCATAATAATTTTTTAAAGCTAATTATTTTATGATTAAATTTCATAAATATTTTCTCGAATGTTTATGATTCCAATGCTTATTAAATTTTTTTTTTTACCCTATTCTATCCAAGTAGATAATGGGGAGGAGCTCATCTCCTTTTCAAGTGCCTTTTTGAGCAACAGCTCCGATCTGACACAGAGGCTACTACATCGCGTTGATCATCTACACTGAAAATTTTACCCAGTCGAAACCGATCCCCCATTTTTTGATGAAAGGGGTTTAAACATGCGTCCCGTATTGCAGAGACATTTTGAAGATTTTTCCACCCTCAACGGGTTTTGAACCCTCCACCCTCAATGCTTATTAAATGCTTAATTAAAATTTATTCGAACTATTTTTCGCGTAATACCAATAAATATCCTTGAAGTAATACAATACATTTTTTAACATTTATTGGGATTTTACAACTAAAGAGAAATTCGGTCATAAAGTCTGAAATTTTTTTAAATATTTCTATTTTTTAACAGCTTGAGGGTTATCCAAAAGTATTTAGCTAGAATGAAAACAAATTTAACATTTATTGAAAAAAATTTACATGAAAAAACATTCCAATTGTTTCGTTTTCTAAACAGTTTTTTGCTAAACTGTAGAATAAACTTTTTTTAAAGAAATTTTGCAATATAAATGAATTATTATAAGTAAACTATGACTTAATATTTTTTTTAATAATTTTGATTCAACTAGCACCAATTCTGGTGATATAAAAAAATATATACTACTAATAGAATGTTTAAAATTTTTATTTTCAGTAATTTTATTTACAAAAAATAAAATCAAAATTATTTTTCGTGCTCTAGCAATAATCATATGGAATAGATAACTAAAATTTTAACTAACTTAAAATAAAAATTTCACAAATTTTTCTGAATTCTAAGTTAAGGAGGAGATTTTCAAGCAAATTATCAAATTTTAATATTCATGCTCAAAAATTACTAAAGCTTAAAAAAGTTTAAAATATTTTTTGATTTTAAGTTTTTTTTAGAATCATAATTTTTAGCAAACATTCAATATAATTCAATGTTCTGCTTTAAATTTATGCCTGCATAATAATTCATTATAGTATTACAATGTCTTAGCATTACAATTTAAATCGTTTAGTCAAATCAGAGTTTTGCCAATAATTTTAATAAAAATTTCTCACAGAAAAAAAGATTAATTTAATTTAAAGATTTGCTTTTTAAAGCCTCAATTTGATTTTAGCAACGTTATTAAATTTGGGTTTTTTTCTGTTATGTGACTAACCTGTTGAAAAAAATTTGACTAGGGTGATTTTGTGAAATTTGGTACAAAATAAACAAATAAAACAGAAATTAATACTAATAATGGTTATAACTTTTTTTTTTCAAAAGATTTTTCAAGTTCTGTAAATGCAACATAGTGCAACATTTATTGTGGCATCAATTTTGAAAGTTTGCTAATGATGTGCAAAATGCACTACAGTCAAATTTTTCCAAATTTAAGTTATGCTAAATTTTCAGAGTTTTATCAGAATGTTTTACAAATTGCAACTTAGAAATTTAAACCATGTTGTATTTACAGAGCTTACTTTATATCGTTAGGAAAAAAATTTATTAGAATTTCTAAAATTTTTCTTTGTTCTTTTTTACTAAATTTCACAAACCTCTAGTCGAGTAATAATTGAACTGGCCAAGTTTTTTGGCTGATCGAAAAATCTTTTCAAAATGTTTTTTTTTAAATTCAATTAGAAATAATATAAGTTTTTTATTTATATCAAATTGAATGCTTCAATAATTAAAAAATGATTTATTTAAAAATCAGATATTTTCGGAATTTTTTATAAAATTTTTCAATTGAAAGCAACATTAAAAAATTTTAACTTGAATCTATTGTTTTGACAGATTTAAAATAATTTTATATAACTTCAAAATTTGCTCATTTCTTGTGATTATTAAAATTAAGTTTTTTTAATTTAATATTCGAAAAGTTAAAAAAAATTAAAATATTCTGAAGCTTAATGTTTTGATGAATCTTGAGGTTTTAAACATACATTTTGATATATCGGCTATCATAAAAAAAACTCAAATATGTTTGTTTTTATTTTTTTTTAATTCACCTTTTTCATAAATTTTTTAAAGATATTTTTTTCTAAATTAAAGTTCAACTTTTTTAGCACATTTATTCTAAATAAAATTTGATTTTAGTGAATCAAAATTTGAAGGCGAAAGAAAAAATTCACGTAAATTGGAAAGAGATCCTGAGATTGAAGAAACAATTGATGATAAAAACATAACAGAAAAATTACAGCGCGAAAGAGAACAAAAGCGTTTATCGTAATTATTTTTGTTTTGTTTGTTATTTTATAAATGAAATTAAAATAACTTTTAAAGACGAGAAGCAAGAACAAAAAATATGACAGAATCATCGAAAAAAATTGAAGAAGCCATTGAAGTAGTAGAAAATACAATGGAAGATAGTTTGCGATTGAAAAATTTAAAAGAACTTACCAACGAATTGAAATATCCGAGTAAGCCTTCACTCGAAGAAATGCTAAAATTGGAACGGTATAGCAGGAACCGTCAAAAAGAAGAAGTTGGAGCTTCACGCACTAGAAGTTTATCAGCATCTTCTCGAGCTGAGCGACCTTTAAATTCAAAATATTCAAATGTAAAACCTAGAACCCAAACTAGATTACAAGTTCAGAGTGCTCGTCTAAATAATGAATTGAACTGCTCAAAACAAGATATAATGAACGATAGTGCCAGTCTAAGAGAGAATATTTATACCGAATGGTATTTGAAAAAGATGCAAGATGCCCAGCAAAAACTCAAAGAAGCCAAGCTTGCTCAAAAGAACCAAGAAGAGAGAAAAGCTCAGGAGCTTATTGAAAAACTTCAAAAATCTAAGCTAATTTTCGAAATATGGAAAGAAAATAAAGATAAAACTATCAAAGAGAGAAATAAAAATTTGAAAAAAGGTGTCAAAAGTGAAAAGGAGATCGAAGAGGAAAAACTCGAGAAGAAAAAAGAAGCCGAACTTGCTTTTAATGAATGGAAACGAAAAAAAAAGGAATATGAACAAGAGCAAAAAGAAGAAAAATTAAGAAAAGAAAGAGAAAATGAGAATAAAAAAAAAAGTGTTGAAACTAAGAAGCCACCACGACCACCACCGGTTTCTTTTGATATTTGGTATTTAAAAAAAAAATTCATTGTTTTTTCACAAAGAAATAAGCAAGCATTTTTTTTAGGGAAACTAAGAAAAAAGAAGAAATTAAGGAAAAATTGAACTCGAAGAAAAGAGAAGAGAGGCAAAAAGAAGCTCAAGAAATGGAAAAAAGAAAAAAAAAAGAACTTGCACAGAAATCTTACTATGAGTGGCTTGATAAAAAGGAGCAAGACGAATTTAAAAAATCAAGAGGTCTTTCTTCATCAATGAATGCTTTACCTCCATTTTATCCGACTTCAAAAATAATCCCTTTTGGACGTTAATTAAATCACTGTTTACTTGAACTGGAGCACTTATTAATTTGTTATTTTTTCCAATAAAATTTTTTTTTGCTTTTTAGATTGCTAAATAGATTACTATGACCAAAAAAGTTCATTTGTTTACCTAAATATTGAAGTTGAATAAAATTAAAATTTGATTTTTTAATTTTCATAAAAAAAAAGCAATTATTAGAAAAATGATAAAAAATCCAAGAATTTTTGAACTTTCCTGAATCTTTCGTTTGACCTATAGATTGGAATCTATAACCCAAAAATTAGGAAATATAAAAAATTATTCTTTTCTTTAGTAGTAGTATAAACTGCAGCTTAGATGATATCTAAGCATAGCTCTAAAGAGCTGTAGCAGTCGCTTCTTTTTGTTTCGCCAACAAACTATCAAGCTTCGCTTTGAAACTATTCATGCTCTTTGCATTTACTGCATCTTCCGGCAGTTTATTCCATCCATTTACAACTCTATTTGTAAAAAAGTTAAATCTTGGAAGACAGTTCTTTATTCTTTCACGGGTAAGACAATATAATAGCTATTTCTCCTCAACTCACATCTTCTGTTACCAGGTTTTGTGTTAAGACTGTAGTTGATTCCTTTATTAAATTTAATTTGTTCGTAATTGTTTACCAATTTGTACATCTGAATTAGATCACCTCTTAATCTTCTTGTTCTCAAGTTAGTTAACTCTAGCCTTAACAAGCGTTGTTGATAATCCAAATTACGAATTTCTGGAATCAACTTTGTTGCTCTTCGTTGAACTCTTTCAAGTTCATTTATG
>PJRA01000263.1:2304940-2372595 GCA_016987375.1 Brachionus koreanus | reverse complement strand
GAATAGAGACTTAAAAGAGAACGATAACATTCTTTCTAAAAATCTATGTTGAAAAGCATATAACCCATATTTTTCCAAAAAATTATTAACATCATTAAAGTTTTTCGATTCAAATTTGAACTTAAACAATTTAAAAATAGAAAAATAATAACTTTTAGCCAGTTTAATTATTGAGTAGTCCATTTTAAATCACTTTGTATGTAAATGCCCAAATCCCTTTCAACATTTGACTTACTCAAGGTTTTTGAATCAACTTTATAATCAAACTCTGGATTTTTGTTGCCAATATGAACAACTTTGCATTTTTCTACATTTAACTGAGTCGACCATTCTTTTGACCATTTGCACACTTTATCTATATCCGATTGTAGGTTATAATTCGAGTTCAAGCTATCAATTGTTGATAAGATCTTCGTATCATCAGCAAAGGAATTCTTACTAATTTAGAATTCTTACCTATCACGGCCAAAGCTGTCTGTATAGAACTATTTAACGAATCTATTGAATATGGAATATCACCTAACACCTGGAAATAAGCTATAATGTACATGATGGCAAAGATCCAAAGTTAGTCGCTTTATATCGACATTATAACAATAATAACCAACCGAGTTTATTAATCTTAACCAGAAGTGAGTCCTCAATACAGAACCTTTTCATCTTGCCAGCGCTAAAGACTTTCCACAATCAGCCTCTATTATGTACAGATCCTAAAATTTTTCTTTCAAAAGATAGTCAAGAATAGAAGTAGAAGATTACTTATTTTCACCTCCCTCTATAGCTCAGTTTTGAAATTTCCATTCCTAGCACATCCATTCAGGAAAATAAAAAAGAGCTCAGAATTTGAAATAATAAAGGAAGTTCTCGCACTAAGAATTTCAAGTCCAAAACAAAAGCTTGCAGCAAAGACAGATGTAAAGTTATAGTTAATTTACTAAAAGCAAATATTATCGGAAGATAAGATTTTCTAACAAAATTAAAGCGAAAATATCAAAGCGCCAAAATCCGGACAAGCTTGGCCCAATATACTAAATACACATACGTACATATAAATCATCTGATTATTGCCCATCCAAGCACGGAGCTTCTTCAAATCCTATTAGATGTCTAACGGGAAAAGTTAATGGCAGAAAGTAAATCGATTGAAATAAGATATGCTAAATTCAGATCTGTTTTCAGATCCAAATAAAAGAATATACATTAAGATAAAGAGGGTAATTAAGCTACTATCTAAGTTACGCAGGGAAAGTAGCTCCTATAACCAAAACTTTTCTAAAGATGACTCTATATATATTAACTCAATGCGACTACTAGCCATACATCTCTTTTTTATCATATAACATATCTTTTATGAATAGAAATAATAAGTGAGGAAAAATCTGGTATAATGATGCCAGTGAATATGGGCTATCGAAAATCGTAAGAGCGACTATACTCAATAAAACTAGCTCTTAAAAGTCATAAAATAGCTCTTGATCCACACACAATACACGTTGATATAAATTAAGTTTCATGAAACACTATTGATTAAATTACATTGGCGACATGTTCAACGACGGAAAAATGTAAAGGTTTTAAAGGCCTGTTCTGGTCATTAAACACATTATTATATAACTATTATAAAATATACATGCGATTCACCTTCGAATAAAATTGTAATACAGTTATTACATCCAAAATGCACTTGACTGTCTACACTTCCTCCAAAATGATAAAGCCAAGATTTTTAAAATTGACTCACAGATATTACGACAAAATCGTCTTTAATGGATCAATCAAGTAATAAACAAAAAAATTGATCAAAATCTAATCAACAGAAATTACAAATCAAAATATCAAAAAAAAGAATAAACACTTGTATGCATGAATGTCCCATTATTCTTTTGAATTTTATTCCTATAATAAGAAAAAACTCCCAAACAAGCTCTAGTTTTTGGATCTTTCCATAACCTTTTTGAGATAAATCAAAAATTAATTAGCAACTAAAATTTTTTGGACAAAATATAACGAAATTTTAAGAAGGTATAAAAAATTTTACATTGGGTATTTTTTTTTTTGATTTTTCTAATTTTAGATAAAAAGTATGTTAACGATTTATAAATAATCTTTTATTCAATTAAAATTTTTACATTTAAACCCATCAATTTTCAAAAAACTTTATCTGTAACTCTCTGTTGTCCATTAATTGGCATCAAGATCTTTGTTTTACTTGGTGTCAAAATTTGCTTTTTAGTTTGATGCTTTTCCGAATAAATTGGGTGCATATCACTCTCAGAATCGATTCCGAAAATTGAAGCCTAATAACACAATTGAGATAAAAGAAAATTATTTATTTGAAATAAATATTACTTTAGTGAAGTCAACGGTTTGGGTAGAAACGGATTTTCGAATTAATTTTTGTAAATTATTCAAGTCTTTTTTCGGATAAATAAACTTCATTTTTTCATAATTTGTCAATATATGTTCCGATTCTCTTGGAACGATTCCTAGATCTCCCTATTAAATGTATAATTATTGTATAATTAAATTAAATTAATAGGTTAAATTGATAGGTTTGAGCAGGGCTCATAATTTTTTTAAAATTATTTTATAGCTATATTAATGCAGTGATACAAAATCTGCGTCCAAAAAAAAAATTAAAAAACTTATTGTAAATTTTTAAATTAGTTGAAATTCTGGACTAAATTTTAGAATTTTTCTTTTATGAAAATATTTTACTTTCTTTT
Source organism: Brachionus koreanus (assembly GCA_016987375.1). Classification (NCBI taxonomy): domain Eukaryota; kingdom Metazoa; phylum Rotifera; class Eurotatoria; order Ploima; family Brachionidae; genus Brachionus; species Brachionus koreanus. Next base: position 2,369,869 of record PJRA01000263.1, on the reverse strand, counting down.
CATAATAATTTTAGTCAAAACATGACTTTTTGGATCGAATAGACATCTCTAAAATAACCATATCTTTTAAAAAGTTATGGATAACCGAAGAAGACTTACCAATAACCTACTCAAATAGTTTTATTTTTGTTTTCATTTTTGAATATAATTAATAAATTATTAAATAATAGAAAAATGATAACTAAATTTTTTACTAGAATGTCTAAATTTTAAAAAATAAAATCCTGATGAAGCTTTTTTGAACGGCATAATTTTCAGTTTCTAATTTTAAATCAAACTTTTGAGAAAGTTAAAAGTCTTATTTTATTTTAGTGGTTCTTAATACTTACTCCTTATTTAATACAAAAAAAATCTTATCTTAATTTCAATTTAATCACTTTTTTTCTCCTCCTTAAATTGATATCTAGATATTTAGATTATTGCATTAAAATCAATTCATTAGCACTAGAAAGCCAAGATGATCTCTCCTTAGAATTTCAAATATAGTTATTAAGATGAATTAAAAATTTTCTTAAAAAATCTATTTATTTTAATAATTACAGTTAAGATTTTTTGCTTATTTAGCTAATAAGAGCCATTTATAAAACATTTTATTCATATGTGATAAAATTCAAGTTTCATTTCTTCAAAAAGGGGTCTAAAAATCCTTAGGGCCTTCTAGTATTAAGAATTAAAAAATGTATACAAAGTGTCATTCATCTTTTATTTGTTCATCAAATTCTGTTGCTTTTCCAGTTTGGAATCAATAAAACTTATTATTCTTTAAATTTTTTAAATATTTAAACTAGTATTTTGTGATTTGATCAAAAAATATAATTACCATAATTCTGCATGCATAAAATGTTTGCAGAAATTTTCAGAAAAATATAAAAATATGCTATTATCTTAGGTTTTTTACCAAATAATACTTTTATAATATTATCTATATTAATTTGATAAAAATTTTAACTCTGATGACTTAATTCGTTTAACCAGTTAATTATTTAATCTAAATTTTCTTAGTTTCGATCATATCTTAAGAATCAAAAAATAAATGGCAAAATTTTAAAAATTGAGCAAACATTTTTTGATGGCTTAGTGATTAGTGTTGGGTGGCAGCCAAGGCTGGCCGGTCCGAACGCGGCCAGAATTAAGCGGCCAATATGACGGTCAGATCGGCGGCCAAAATTTTGGACCGCGATGTTGGCCGGCCAAATCATTGACGGACGGCCAAACGTACGGCTAAATCATTAACGGACGGCCAAAAATGATAAACGGGTGCCTAAAAGTACGGACAAATATTAGACGGGGGGCCAATTTGGCGGTCGAACCGCGAAGCTGGTCGGTCAAATTTTTTGACAAAAATTCTTAATTCAATGTTTTTTAGAAAACCACAAATTAGGTGACAATGTCTAAAATTATCAAACAAGTTTTTTTTTGCAAAGCTCGAATTAAAAGAGATGAAACTTTTTTCAAAAAGATGTGAATTATCTCAAATCTTTGTTTGATTTGAGAAATTAGACTAAAATTTGTTAAAATTTATAAGAAAATCTCAATAATTTGAAGCTTCTTGAGAAATTTTGGTCTAAGCATTTGTGACCGCGGAGTTGGCCGTCAGTCTTTCATTTGGCCGGCCAACATCGCGGTCCAAAATTTTGGCCGCCGATCTGACCGTCATATTGGCCGTCCGTTAATGATTTAGCCGTACGTTTGGTCGTCCGCCTTTATCACCGTCCGTTTAGGCAGACTTGCTCAATTTTTTGGCCGAAAAAATTTTTGGCCGCATCAGCGACCGCTTGTACGGCTCCCAACACTACTATCAGTAAGCAGAAAAAAATTCATTCGTTTAATAAAAAGATTACAATTTTATAATGCGGGTTAAAATTATTTTGAAAATTTTCGCCAGTTGGAATTTGACTAAAAAATAAAATTGTAAATTGAAATGTTTTTTGTTAAAATGAAGACTAACTTTTTACGTATTCCTTTGCCACTTCCAGGATATTCACTTGTTCTTGGTCGTTGAGTTATTTCAGAACTAAATGCTTGTGGACTAGGACCAAATCCTAGAGAAGCAGCGCTATTTAATAAAATAAGCATATTCTCAAGCATATTATCTCGTTTTTCAATATCATTCCATTCGCTATCTTTAGAAACAGCATTTTTCTTAAGTATAAAATTAAAATTTAAATTCAAAAATATTTTGATTTATATTACTGATAGAGCGATAACTAGTGAATCCGTAGCTTGTTTAAGAACACGTTCAATCTTAAGTCTATGCTTATTTGCTTCTTGCAATTCATTTTCAACGTACTTAAGATTTTTATCTAATTTTTGATTATTTTCTTCATATTCAGAAAGTTTTTTTCTTTAAAAATTAATATAATAAATGTTTAGAAAAAAAAAATTCTAAAAAAATACTCTAAATTATAAACTTTCTCAGTCAATTGCAAATTATTGGCATCAACTTCTTTTAGCTCGTTATACTTTTCTTCAAGTTCGTTTATTACTGCCTCCTGACTGCGGCATTTTTCTGTCAAAAGCCGAATTATTTTTAAATTATTGACATTTTTTTTTGCCAACTCCTTTTCATTATCTTCCAAAAGATCTATTTGTTGTTTAAAAACTTTTTCCTAAATGGACAAGAAAAAAAAATTGTGTCAAAATCAAAATGAAAACAACTAACCTTAATTATTTTTTCATCATTTTCCTGTATAGCTTCAATAACTTTTTCTGACATTTTTTGAAGCTGGTTGTTGATCGACACATTTTCTTTAATAGTTCGTTTGGTCGTATCAGCCATTTGTTTGTTTGAAACACGTCGAAATTCGGCTGCCACTTGACTAACTTTCACAATCATTTCTTTTTTAAGTCTAAATAAAATTATTCAATTTTTTTGTTTAATCAATTTTTAGATATTCTAATTACCTATCTTTATCAATAATTGCTTTCTTCTCAATCTCATTAATTTTATTTTGATGGTCTTCTTGTAAAAAAACTATTTCTTCTTCCAATGAAGTAAGTTTTTTGGTAAGCTCTTCTTTGTGTGACTTAAACTCCTCAAGAGCTGTCAACTTAGCCACTAATAATAAAAAATATTATCAAAAATATTGAAATTTTAAACTAATAAATGAATGTTTTTCCAAATTACTTAGAGTATTGTTTTGGTTAGTTAGAATGTCTTTATTTTCTTGAAACTCGGTTCTCAAGTCTGTCAACTGTTTGTCAAATGCTTCCTTTTCCGAATCTTTGGCTTGCTGCAAGCCGACCAACTTATCATTCAAGTCCAAAATTTCATCATTTTTTTTATCAATTTCCTTTTTTAGATTGCTGATGATATCTCGTTTGTCATTATTTGAGGTTTCGTATTGAGTCTCGTATTTTTTAGCAATCAATTCTAAATCATCACATTTTGTTTGATATCTGCCTAACCTTTCTTCCAAATCTCTAATTTGAAAAAGAAAAAACTGCTTGGTGTTTTCATCTACATGCTCCTCAGTAGGCTCTGGTTCGACTTTTTCCTTTTTTCCCTTGCCTTTTTTTCCTTTACTTTTTCCTTTATCTTTTTTGCCCATTTTGGTAAGCTATTGGATTAAAACTAACTGGTAGAAACCAAACAAAGATATAAATATAATATTATGTTCGAAAAAAAAATCAAAACGAAAACTTAATCAACAATATTTTAATGAAAATGCCTAGCAACAAGCAATTATAAGCCTCCACGGATTCAAAATAATTTTTTTTTAAGTCTCGAGGGCGTCATGTTTGAAAAAAAGCAGCAAAGATTGAATTTTGACAATTTTATTTTTAGACTATATTTACATTAGATAAAATTTAGAAAGAAAAAAAATTAAAAAAAACTATATTGAGTAGTTAGTCTAAAACCACGTCTATTTGAAGCTTGAATCCAGTCACTTTTGAAAATTATCATCACCACATTTTTATAACTGATAAGCTCTAGTTGATTTTGACGTGTAAATGTGCCGCAGTATATTGGGCCAGGCTGGCCCAAATGATAATAGCGAAGCTCTAGACTGTCAAGACAAAAATTAAGAGATGTCTTTCTTAAATCTAAGTCTAGAACTTTTAGATGAATTTTTGTTCCAACAGGAGACTTAAATTTTAAATTCATTAAATTAAAATAAAATACAATTTTTACTTAAATCTACTTTTATTAAATAGACACAATTAGAACTAGTGGGATATTCATATGGATATGAAGGACTTGAAATTGTCATTTTTTTTGAGATGGTTAAGTCAAAAATTCCACCACACCGTCTATAGTCTAAAAAAAATCAAGTTAATTTTGATAAAGTTATTTATATTTATATTAGAATGTCTAATTTTATAGACTTATTTTCATTTTTTTTTTAAAATTCGACTTAATTTATTGGAAAAAAAATCAAAAAATTTACCCTACGTCATTTTTTTTATGTTGCAAAATGACACAAATTAATAGATCAATAAGATTATTGATTTAGTTTATTTAAAAAAGGAATTATGAATTTTATTTTAAGTAAAAAAAGTGCGACAATATCATTTTGCACTATGTTATTTTAGTTTAATTTAACAATTATATTAATAAAGGAAAAATTTTTTTTTAATTTCTGTGGTATTTAAAAATGAAATTTTTAGTCATTTTTTTGGCTAAAAATTAATTTGAATCAAAAAATTTTGCGTTTTTTAACTTTTTTAAAATTTATTAATAAAATAAAGCAATAGTACGCTAGTCTTCAAAACATGCTCTAAAGTTTTTAGGCAATCTATAAATGATTAGTAAAAGAGCAGTTCAATTCCTTTTTTTTAACATTCAAGCCTCTTGAAGTCAAAAAACTCACGATGTTCTTCTTCAATTTGATCTTGATTAGTAAAATGCCATCCTCTAAAAAAATGAGCCATTGAGCGAAAAAGATGGTAACTAGATGGAGAAAGAAAGAAACTCTTGCCAGAAAGAAATTCCTTTCCTTCCAGCTCTTTTATTTTTGCCATTGTTCTTCTAGCTGTATGAGGTCTAACTTTATCTTGTAGAAACAAACCTTGCTTTCGGTTGATCAAAGAAGGATTTTTTTTTGAAGTGAAGCAAACATTCGTTCTAATTGTTCAGAATGAAGTACAAACATCTGGAAACATCTCAAGGAGTATTACTCCTTAGAAATTCCACCAAACACACAACATAACATTTTTTATCAAAGCATGTTCTTTTCACGATTGGCTTAACTGGTTAAGAATTGAATGAAAAAGTAGTTTGCTAAAAATTAAAAATTTTTTTGAGGTTCCTTTCAAACTTTTTTAATGATCTATTTAAAGACTTGACTGAAAAAAAATTTGAAATTTTAGGTTAAAAGAGATTCAATAAGCTCCTCAGGCTTCATGTATAATTATTTTTAAGTGCAAAGCTTCAGCAAATTTTTATATACCCAGCATTAAATTAACTAAGTCTTTGATTAAAAGAACGAGGTTCTCTTATAAACAAGATTCTATCCATTTTTTTAGGTAAAAATAAATTTTATAAAGCTTCTGGGTTAAATTCTTATTTTAGCAAGCAAAAAAATATTTTCGCAATAAAATATTTTGGGCATCATTTCAGATGAACTTTTTACATGATTTTTCTTGATTAATAATATAAATTAAAAAAAAAATCTCCTAATTTTTAATCTCTTAAGTCCCGATAGAAAAGAAAGCAAGAAAAGCTGTTAATAAAATTTTTCTTAAAATGTAATATTAATTTACTGGTTTGTCTGAATCTTGCTACATTGCTATCAAATGAATTGAGAATATTGAGATTTAATATTTTTGAAATTTGTTCATTTGCTGTAAAATCGATGTCAACAGTGATTTCATCTGTGGAATCTTTTCTTTAAAAATAGAATTAAAAAATGAATTAATTAAATTATTGAATAATACATTTTTTCTTCAAAATTTTTCATGCAAATTCCTTCGGACATGAACAAACTCTTTAAATATATAGGTGCTGTTAATCCATTCAAGCCAGGAATTATTTTTTTTTTAATTTCTAGTATGACATCAATTGTTAAATTTGATGCATTGTTAGATTTCAACATTTCAATATAAAAATGATCCAATTTTATATCTTGTTAATTTTGTAAATTAAAAAAAAATTTAAATAAATCAATTTTACATTTACCATTCATTTTTCTTCGAACAAATTTTTCATTTGAATGTAAATTTAGAAAAGAAATTTCATGCTGTATTTGATTTACCACAAACATTTGAAAGCAGAATGTTTTATTGGAATTTAAATTTTTTGACGGTACAAGTGTAAATTTTATTCTATCATTATTTTCTAAATGATTTATATCAATTACAAATGATTTGAGTCTGCTCGAAATGCTCAAATCAATTACATTAAAGACTTGCGTTAAATTTGAATTTGATTTTCTGATGTCAAAATCAAGCGAGAAATCTTATTTTAGATAAATTTTTTTTTTTTTTACTTCTTTTCAGAATTTACCTAATTTTGTGTTATTGTTTGAACAAAAATTTTTCAAATCAGCATCATTTGATTTCTCACATTTTCTAACTTCTTTAGGCTCATCTTTACAGTGTTTTTCCAAGCATGTTTTAATTCGAATCTGAATTCCAGGGTCACATTCGTTTTTCATCGCATAGCAAGAAGACCATTCCGACCATTTACTCAATGAATCTTCTAAAAAAATTTATAAAATTTAATTATCTTATAAAACGAAAACCATTTGTACGGTTATTTTCTCTTTCGGAAGTACTCTTGAACATTTTAATCAGCTGTTTGTACAAAATATTTCTTTTAGATTTAGATTTAGATTTACAATTTGAACAAACTGATATTTCAGTTTTTTTTCCAACACAATTTCCTAAATCGGAGTTTATGCATGTACGATATCTTTTTTTAAAAGAAAAACAACCATCAGTACATGATGACCATTTAGACCAGGATGAAAAATAAGGTCGATTTTTTTCTCTTTTGATTTCATCACAATTATGGCCTTCACAATTTCTAATTTCAGAACTAATTTTGGAACAGATATCAAAATTTTTAGTTCCATCTGAATATGAGCAAGATCTGGTTCTAGCTTGAGTTCCTTTTCCGCATTTAGAACTACAATTTGACCAAATGGACCAGTCTCCAAATATTAATTCTATAAGATTAAAATTAAAATTAATATAAAATTCATGAAACTAAAAATCTTATTTAACCTTCTTTGCATTTTCCTTTTATCAAAGAAACATCATCAATGCATAAATCCCCATAGTTGACGCCATCCAACTGAGCTTCAAAGTTAATAGAAGAAACAGGTGGCTTTAAAACAATATCTAATTCTTGGTATTTCCAATCTGACCCTTGATTTCCTTCTTTTTTCCACACTGTAATAGATTTCCCATTTACTAAACGTAGTTTAACATTCAAAGTGCCAATTTTAATCGAATAGCCGTAACTAAATGTACTTTGATACATATTATACCAAAATCTGAACAAAAACATGCTTTTTAAAACATGATAAATAAATTTACAAGATTACTTTAAACAAATGGGATAGTGTGTATTTACGGCAATGGGAGGTGATGATAAAATTGCATTTGAGCTAGGTCCAGATTTTCGAACACTGTTTAAGTATATGTAGCTACTTTCTAGTTGAATTTTAATATTTAAACTTGAAATTTTACTTTAAGTATTATGTTTTAAAACAATATTTATTTTTCAATTTTCACAGAAATTTTAAGCTTTTTAAATGAAAATAATATTCCAATGCTATGAGTTGAACTAAATTCTTGAATTCCGTAAATAAAAATATATTCTTATTTTTCAAAGACTAATATTTAGAATAAAACTAGCTTTTTGACCTTTATTTGAAGACATTGTTTTCTTTTTAAATTCTAATTAATTCTAATTACAAATAAAATAAAATTAATAATAATTTTAATATTAAAATGATTCTTTCTTTTTTCGGATCATTTAAGTGAGAAATTATTTATTTTAAAATTAATGCTACGACAAATACATTGGGTAAAAAGCCTGTATAGCGGAATGGTTTGTGTGTTAGTCATGCAAGCAGAGGATCAAGGGTTCAAAATTCGCTGAGGATGGAAAAATCTTTAAAATATCTCTGCCATTCGGGGCGCATGCTTAAACCCCTTTAATCAAAAATTGGAGACTGGTTTCGACTGGGTAAAAATGCAGTGTAGATGATCATCTCTATGCAGTAACCTCTGTATCGGGATCGGAGCTGTTGCTCAAAAAGATACCGGATAAAGGAGATGAGCACCTCCCCATTATTCACTAGGATAGAAAAGGGTCTTTTAATAAATACATTGGATCCGTTTTTTTTATCAGAAATGCTAGCAGAGCTAAGTTCAGTTCGAAAAGAGAAATAAAGAAATTATTTTAATTTATCTTCAAAAATCTTTTTTTATTATTTTCATCGAAATATTTTGATTTTAAAGAGTAACACGTTATGCGATCAAGAAGTTGCAAAATAAGTGACTAATTTAACTTTAGAGAGCTGAAGACTAATCACTATTAGGTGGTCTAGGAAATAGGTTACCAATAATAAAAAAATAATAAATAAATAATTGTGGGGGAATGCCCCTGGGTTTGTCCAAATAGCCTTCGCTTTCGTTTAAATCCTCAAATTTGAAAATTTTGAATTTTTACAAAAGAAAAAAATAGAGTAAAAAAGAGTGATAGAAACAATTTACCTAAATGTATTAAAAGAATACTGAAAAAATTTAAGCTTATTAGATTAACAATATTCTAAAGTTCAAAAATTTTTCTTATCATCATAAAAAGATTAGTCAAACACTTAAATTATTTTCGACCAAAATATTTCATATAAAATGCAAACACTTTTCATCTTTCGTATTGATTTCCTAAATTTTTCTTTAATTTTCTAACTATATTAAAAACTTAAAATCAATTTTTGTATATTCAAGAAAGTTATTTAAAATTCGAAAAATTTAGTTTTTAGAAATAAATATTTTTTCCTAAGCACTTTTGAAATATTATTTATTTGAAAATTTTACTTTTGTTGCCTAATCTGTCACCATTTTGAGGACCTAGTTTCACTTTTGTTTTACTAAAATAATGCTGCGTTTCTGTTAATCCATTTAATTCTGGTCTGTTGAAAATCCAGTCTTGAGTCGACCGTGCCTTGTCGTTTATCCATTGGCAAAGAGTATTTCCTTCAAAATTACAGCTAATAGCTTCTTCTAGCTCTTCTACTTTGATTGATAATTGCTGATCTAGTAAATTAAAATAAAATAAATTTTTTGCTTTACTTAAAGAATACTAAGCTTACAATCAATATCGCTTTTGATTTTTTCACAATGAGTACCATCAGTGCCTTCTGGACAAAAACATTTGCAAAATTGATCAATAAATCCACCATTTTGACATTTTATTATTTTATCACATTTTTCTTTAATGATTTAACTTTAGTAATTAAATTTTTTTTTTCTAAATCAAATATACCATGACACTTATAAGCTAAATTGGCCATTTGAATGTCCAAAAAACTAAGTCCTTTACGCTGTCCCATTAAGAAGTTTCGGTTTTGATCCAATGCACTAATCGTTCCGCCACCACTTCCATAGTGCATTATGCTTGAGAGATCATAAGGAATTCCATAATAGCCAGGCTGAGAATCGGTCATCGCATAATACTGGGCAGCAAAGTCAGGTTTTAAATTTTTAAAATTTATTCTAATATGATCGTCTCTATCTGTTTGTTTTTTTTTTCAAATTAAAATTAAAAAATTTCTTTTTAGATTAATCAAAAAAATTTTTTTTTAACAGAAAATTTAATTTTCATTCAAATTGCATAGTGAATGATTTTTTGATTAATTTACAATTTTTGAATAATTGAAACCCTACCAATTCTGCTTTGTTCATGACGAAATCCAATCGCATGACCAAGTTCATGAATGATATTTCCTACCTAGTCGAAAAAAATTATGAAAAATTCTCAAAAAATATTAGTCTATTACCGAGCAGACTCTGCCCAAATAAACATTTGTTTTTGATAATTTTTTTCTTTTATCATAGTTATATCCGATTAGCGATCCACATCTAGCATAAACAATAATTTAAAAAAAATAAAGATAACTAGAATGAGATAATTTTTTACATATTTGAAAATTCGACATAAAGTCGGCTCCTGTGTTGTCTGTGTTTATTTGAATCATATGGTTCAAATCTTATGCATGTGTACTGATGCCAATGATCAACTGCTTGTTGAAATAGAGAAATCATATCTTGAGCTAAGATGCATTCATTAGATCAATAATTTTCATCAATTCTTATTCAAACTTACGAAACTTTACATCAAATTCAAAAGGAACTATATTCTGAGGCCATCTTGTCGGCTGATTTAATTTTTGGTTTATTTCATTCACAATTTTTCGCTTATTTCTTTTACTATTGTTAAGCTGTATTAAAATGTCACCCTCGATCAAAAAATCTTTTAGATCAGATTTTGATTCAAAATTTTTTTCTTCCGAAGGTTCCTGTTTTAGTTGCTTGTTAAAAAAATAAAATAATTAATTATTGCCTTTATTTTTTGTAATTTTTTTTTAAGGTATAAATGAATAGTTTACTATTTTTGGTTCTAGCAGCCCTGGCTCGAACACGTGAGATGCATATCTCAGATCAGAAACTTCATTTAGACTTGTTAAAAACCCCTAGAGCATTAAATAAAAAAAATTTTTATATTTTTCTCAAATTTAAGTATTAATTTACCTCTAAGGATACCAAGATAGAAATTAACTTTAAAAAAAACATAATCCAATTTTATTTTGATGTTGTTGAGCTAAAAATAATGAAGAAAGTAAAAAAAACTAAATTGAGCTTAGTGAAAATTAAAGACTATCATTTATATTAGACTTTTAAAAGTTTACGTGGTTAAATTTTATCTTTGAAGCTTTTCTTTTCTTATACCCAATCGATTTGATTAGCTTTTATATTTGAAGCAATCACTTGGCTAGATAAACATCAAAGTTATGTAATATTTTCAGAAAAAATTATCTAATACACACAAATCACCAAATGGAACAGTCTTCATTAAACAATAAAATTGTTTAAAACATTTTTGATTCTTCATTGATTGAAATTTTTTTTAAACTACCAAATTTTTGGCCAAATAGTCAAGGTTTAATTTAAATTGATTAATAAAAATTTTTTAAAAATATGTTTATTTTTTAAAAGCTTGATAAATCGTTTTAAATAAATCATTGAACGAAAATAGTATGTCATGTCATCAGAAATTAAGGAATGGATTTCGGTCATTTATTGATATAAAAATATCCATTCTTATATGGTTGAGCTATTTTACAAGAATCAAGTCGATCGTCAAAGTCAAAAGCATAAGCAAAATTTAACCAAGTCTAATAAGTATGAAAAAGTCAATAAAAAATAGTACGCAAAAAGTAGCATATTTATGATTGAACGAGCCTTTTTTGAATTTTATTTAGAAAATTTGAAATTTTATGATTTCTAAAAAAAATTGAAATATTCTTTAAGATTAAAAATCGAAAGCCTGAAAAATTTTGCTTATTCTATTAAAAAATAATCTAAAAAAAGCAATTAATAAACTTAGAAAAAAATTTTAGACTGTGGAATTTTATAAAAGTATGCTTTCATTTTGCCCAATTCAATTTAAAATATAAAAATAACCTTTTCTTATCTGAATTTGTGACTTGTGATTACAAATTTTGAATCTTCTTATTTTTTTAAATTTACTGATCTGATAATGATTAACACTAGACGCACCAAACGAGTCATTTTGACTCGTTTGAAAAATTTTTAAATCCTCATATCTTTTGAATGGATTTTTCAAATAAATATATCTCGTGTAAAAATTTGACTAATTTTTTTAATCTTTATGCTATCGGAAAAAAAAAAGAATTATAAAAAAGGGTCGATTAGAATATCTCATTTTATTTAGACAAAAAAAAATATTCAAAAATTTAAAAAATTTAAATAAAATATTCATGAAGATTGTTTGTGTGGTTCACATTTGCTGAGTAGAATTACCATTCCAGGTGGCATTTTCATCATCACCATCCCTTAAATCATTCAAATTTCTTACATTATTATTCGAGTTATTTATATTCCTTAGTCTTAAACTATTCAAAATTTTTAAAATATATTTTAAATACGAATCAAGTTAAATATACTTTTGAATCGACTCAGACTGAACATTATTTGTGTTTTGCCTTTCATTGTTGCTTGAATTGTTTTGGTTTTCTGGTCGACTTGGACCAAAACCAATCATAGAAGTTACCACTCCCCACATTGTAGCAAAAATCGAAAAAACTAGTGAAAACAAATCGGTTGCATATGTTGCTATTGTAGTCAATGGACTTGTTGTTGAACTTGGTGATAAACTAGGCAACAAAGACGAATTTTTATCTACCTAGAGATTTATAGATAAAAAATTTTATTTTAAAATTATAGATATTTACTGGAATTATTAGAATAGTTGCCGAGGGTGTCAAATTCAAATCTCTAAGAGTACTCGACATGTCATTTTGTGAAAATTTTTTTTTTGGAAAAGCTGTATGCATTGAGAATGAAGTGTTCTCATTTGCTTCAACCAATTTCTTAATTATGAAAAAAAGTAAAATAAGATAAAACATTATTTATTATATACTTGAATGACAAAATTTTGGGCATCAGATAAAACTTGATCCGGATCAAATTGTTTGCTTATACACGAACCATCCACAAATCTAAATTGAATTCTAGCTATGTTACTTTTTCGGGCCGCTTCAGCTTGTCTTTCCATGGCTTTTTGCTGTTCCAATCGAACACGCTCTTCTTCAGTTGCCTTTTCAGCTTGACTTTTTTCTTGTGCATATCTTTTTTGTTTTTCTTCTCGATCTTGGCGAATTTTTTCCAAAATACGCTTTTTTGCCAACTCATCTTCCAGTTTTTCTTTACGTTTTTCGTCAGCAATTTTTTTTAATTCTTGTTCCTCCTTCTCTCGTTTAGCTCTTAATATTTCTTGTCCTAATTTACGTCGTTCCATTTCACTATTTTTCTCTTTTTCTTCTTCTTCATTCCTCTTTTTTTCTTGAATCTCTTTTAACTTTTCTTTAGCCCTTAATAACTTGAAATTAATCCATCTAAAAAATAAATGAAAATTACTTAGCAACTTTTTCGTCAATGCTTTTTTTCTGTTCTACTTCTGTTGATGATGTATCAGTCGATTGACTAGATATATTTTTTTCAGACTCCGAAGTACTTGGAATTTGATTAGGCTTAGATTCTGGTTTTCTAACTAAATTATGAGTCTTTATTTAGAATTAATAAATTGATAAAAAAATATTTTTAGTTTTCTTGAAAATACTTCAATTGCTTTATGGAACTTGGCAATGAACTCATCTTCAGAAACTAGGCCCGAAATGAGCTCCAGTGGTTTTCCATCCAGTCCAATAAAATATGTTGTCGGATACTCAGTGACAGGATCTTGGATATTTTTATTTAATTGACGTAACTAATAATCAATGTTAAAAAAATTTACATATTTGTTTAAAAAAAGAACATGTTTCAGACTCAGAATCCATTTTAATAGAAATGCAGTTTTCTTTACAACATTTTACTAAATTTTCATTTGTCCATATTTGAGTATTCGATTCATTTTTAGAATCTAAATTTATTTTATTTTTATTATTCGGTTTGTTATAAGCATGGGTTCATGTAATACCGAAAATGTAAACTAAAAATATTAATTGCTTTGTTTTGGACTCGGCAATACCAGTACCTATATCTCCAGAATACCATTCCATTTTGAAATTGTTTAACTTTTAAATTTAAGAAATAAAATTATACTAGTTATTAATTTTCTTAATAAATGAATTTAAAGAATTTTGCAACTTCATAATTCGCCTTTATTATGTATGCAATTATATTTAAACACGTATCTTATTTTTGTTTTATTAATGCATGTATTTTTTAAAAAATTTGAATTTTGAAAAATTAATCAATCAATGTTTTAATATAAGTGTGACCAAATTCTAATTAGTCGGTATTCTAATGTCTTTAATATTTAGTATACATAAATTTTCTTTAAATACACCTGGCTTCAAGGTACCAAAATAAATGTAAATGCAAAAAAATTTTTATGTATCTAAAACTTTGCTTGATTGCAAGAAGGACAATTAAAAAAAAAACAAAATTTAAGAAGTTCAATTATTTAGGTAGAATAAAACATATTAGTAAAATTTTTTAATTTTTAGTGTTATATTTATATTTGAAAATAGATAATTAATAACATATTGCAATCTATTATCAATAAGAATTTTTTTTTATAAATCATTAGTTAAGATTTAAAAACAAAGAAAATATTGCTACCTTACTATTTCCTCTTTTTTTCTTGAGTCATTAGATATTTAAACATATGTATCTTGCTACTCGTTATTACATTTTATCTATTTTTTAATATTTTTCTATCTTTTTCCTTTTTTAAATTATACTTACTACACTTTATTTTGATTATAATTATTTTTTAATCTGAAGGAGCATTAGCTCGGTACAGAAAACAAATGAATAAAAATAAATTATAATTTTCCATATCTCTATTTTCCAATGACGAATATTTAAAAGAAAATACATCATGGTCATATAAGAGGCCACACGAAACAGAAGCTGGAACAAACGAAGAAAAGCTTTCAATTCGATTCAAATTGGCTTAAAAATAATTAGGTTTAATGAGTAAGCCAATGTTGCTTTGCTTGCAAATGCTGCAGATTCTTTAAAAGATGGATTCAAATCGACATTTTATCTGAAAACAAATAATTTTAAGCGTGCAATGTGTGCTTTCATATGGGAAAAACTGTTCATCATCAAATAAATGAAATCAAAGACAAAAAATTGCAAGATTCTTTTGTGAGAGATATAGAATCTCTTCGATTTTCATTTAAAGATAAATAAATATTAAAAAAAATAAATTTATCGTTTAAGTCAACTCTCATTTAGAAATTTTAAATGATAAAAATAACTAACAAATGAGTCCAAAGTATTAATTAATTATTGAGTCCAAATAATCATGAGCCCTCTTCAGTAAAAGAATGAACGCATTTAAATTATTCCCAAAAGTAATTACTAGCTTATGATTTTTCATTTTAACAAAGCCTAATTAAAGTTTAGTCAAATTGGCCATTCGTACCATTTCATTGTTGATGGTCATATCGATTGACATATCTGCTGCTGGCCGTGACTGGCTTATCAAGATACGGCCAAATATAGGCTGAGCTATTTTCGGTTTTCAAATAATTAAAAATTTTAGCCGAAAATTTTTTTTTTCAATTGGAGTATTTGCTCGGACTTAATTTTGATGAAACAAGTTTTGTATCAGCATTTTGGATATCGATTTTCAGAAAAAATTTTAGTTTAATCTTAAATTTTTTTTTAAGATAAAACACAAAAATGTAAATTAAAACAATTTTTTTTCACATTACAAAATTCACTCAAATAAAGTTTTACAAGTTTTTAAAGTTTCACTAAGGATTTGAAAAGAAATTTCGGGACTAATTAAGATTAAAAGCCTTTAACTTTTAACCTTTTATTCTTAAAAGTAAGTTAATATCTTTTTCAATAAACAGAATTTAAAGATATAAAAATCGACTTCTTTTCCAATAGGCTCCAGATGTGTTATTTTACCTAGAACTTGGTAAAAGTATGCTAACTTGAAACCAAACATAAATCTAAAAACTAGAAGGCCTTGACAATAAGTGCTATTTACTTTTTGATAAATTTTACCTTTCATTTTAATGAATTTCCAATATTTAAAAGGAAATTGTTGTAAAATGTTCTGAATAAATATAAATTTTTTATTAAAAAGTTAATAAAACTTTAAAACATATAAAAATTGTTTGAAAATTTTATTGATAAAAAATAACTGATTTCTTAAAACTGATTTCAAAATCACATTTAAATAGAAGTCGATCTTACATTTTTAAATTCTGTTTATTGGAAAAAATTTCTACTGATAAGAAAATGTTTCTTTTAGTACTGTTTCACATTTTCAAGCTAACGCTTCAAATTCCAGAAATTATAGGTAATTGAGTTTGTGTCTTTTATTTTATTAATTATTTATGAAGCTACAAGTCCAAAATTAGCAACTTTATTTAAGACAAAGAATAATTATTATTAATGTTTTAAAGCGTTTTTAGTTTTAAATTCAATTAATAAATAAGATTTTTATTTTATTCTTTCTACAAAAGATTCAATATTTTTCAAAAATTCACAATTTTTGACTGGTTCATTAAGTACCAAATTTCTCAATAGCCATACAACTAGAAGTAAACTAGAATGTTTTAAAATATGCAGTCAAAATGTATTGTGTCGAAAATTAAAATATAACGAAAACAAATGTGAGATGTACTTTAAAATTAACTCAGTCATCGAAAATTCTGATCATATTTTTTGGCAAAAAAGAGTCAAACAAGATGAAAGTTGCCTCTTTGATTGCTATGGTATTCTCTAAAGAAATAAAAAAATTATTTTATTTTTTTCATTTAGAGAATGGTTATAGATTAACTAATACACAAGTGCAACAATTCAAAAATGAAATGTTAAATGATGAATTGAATTTAGCAAATAGAAATATCTGCTCTATAGAACCATTTACTTTCCAGACTATGTCTAGCTTAACAATTCTTAATATTTCATTTAACCAAAATTGTCATATTAACAGATTTTCATTTCATAATTTAAAAAAATTAATTAATTTAAGTTTAGAAAATAACAAAATTAAAAAAATTCAGCTCGGCTCATTTAATCATTTAGTAAAATTAGAAACATTGAATTTAAATAAGAATAATTTAAGTAAAATCTCTGGATCAGTTTTCAAAAATCTTTCAAGCCTTCGATATTTATTTCTTGATGAAAATTATTTAAATTCTATTGAAAAGGAATTGTTTCAAAATTTGAAAAATTTAATATTAATTTCTTTGAATAGCAACAGATTTAATAGAGTTCCAAACATTTCAACTGTTAACAGTCTGAAGGAGCTTTATTTGGAAAACAATAATATTTCAAATATTGAAAATCAAACCTTTTTATTCACATTGAATTTAGTGAAACTAAATTTGCAAAAAAACCAATTGACCTATCTAAATAAAGAGTTCTTCAAAGGATTAATTTCACTTAAACATCTTAATTTAGGATTTAATTCAATTTCTTTTATAGAAAATAATACTTTCGAGGATTTGGGTAACTTGACCAATTTATACCTAATCGGTAATAAATTAGTTGCTTTAAATAAAAATATATTTTTTGGACTTATTTCTTTAAGCGAATTATATTTAGAAGAAAATCAAATTTCAAAAATTGAGGATAACAATTTTATTTTCGTTGAAAAATTGAAAACTCTTAGAATTTCAAACAACAATCTTTCATTTATTCATAAAACTTTTAATTCTTCAAATTTAATTAATCTCGCATTAAATGATAATAAGTTGGAACAAATTTACGATGGCACTCTTAATTATCTGAATAGTTTGGAAATTCTGAATTTGGCAGTCAACTCAATAGCAACTATTGGAAACAAAACATTCAGTTATCTTATTAATTTGAAAGAATTATTTCTTTCCTCAAATAAACTGGAATCAATTCATCCAAACACATTCAAAAATCTTTCTAATCTCATTAAATTGGACATAACTGGAAACAAGATAAAGCAAATTGATTTTTATATAAATTATAATCTTATGTATTTACATTTGGCTGATAATTTAATTGAAATTTTTAGTCAAGAATTGCCTAAATTAAAGATTTTAATTCTTCAAGGAAACCCACTTAATCAAACAAATTATTCATTGATTATATCTCCAGTTAACAATTTAAAAATATTAGATTTGTCAAGATGTAATCTGGATATTATTGGTGAAAAATTTTTCAAGAATTTAACTCAACTCGAAGAATTAAACATTAAATCCAACTCAATTAGGTCATTCAATGCCAGTTTTTTAACCGAAATGATAAATCTTAAAATTTTAAAAATCGATCAGCTTGAAAATGTTACTCAATTAAAAGAAAAATTTCCAAGTATTGACTTTCAATTATGAATCTATGAAGAAAGAAAATTTTTAAAGGATATTCTAATTAAATATCTTTTTAAAAATCATTCAACTCCACTTAAAATTATTTTTCATTTTAATTATTTAGGTGGGAACAGAATATTAAAACAATCAATGTGACTCTTCAGCTTAAATTTAGTTGTGTATTAGCTTTTTTCAAATTGAATTATTTTAATAATAAATTTTTGTAATAAACTGTTAACTATAATGAGTCCTAAATTAAAAATCAACTTGAACTCTTATATAATGAATTATTAACTCGGTCCTGGATTAAAAGTGATTATTTTGCTAACAAGTTAGAGCTTTCAATAAAAACTTCTCTATCGGAAATTTTAAATTCTAGCTGAACTATAGAACTTATCTTATTGAAGTCAAATTAAAGTTTGGCCCGAAATTAAAAGGCTAAATATTTTACTTATCTTGAATATTCAAGACTATAGGGATAGTTATCCCTGAATCCCGCATTCGAATTAACAATCTTATCTAGATATCTCTTAAAGCACTTAATTTCTTTTAATTTTTAAAAATTTTAATCGAATATAAAAGTTTTTAATAAAATAAATCAATTTAAATCTTTTAAATACTAATTTCTGATAGGCAACGCCTTTGACAAGGTTTTTTAATTAAGCTAAATATAAGAACAAGAGAACATGTTAAAATATTTTAGTTTTTAATTATACTTTAATGATTAATTATGAATTGGATATAACTTTATTTATAAAAAAACTAATATTTGGATAAATTTCGTTAAGTGATAGTTCAAAATTTTTTTATATCGCTTTTACTACTCGATGTAAGAATTTTTTTCTCAGATAATCCAATATCAATAATGAATTAAATATAAAATAATTGATTAAGTGGTTAAAATTTTTTTAAAATTATTATTTCTTGAAAGTCTAGTCATATGGGTTGAGTTTCCACTCGATTAGAAAAGTTATGCAATTTAAAATGTATTTTAATTAAAATTAAAGAAAATATGCTTCAAAATTTTCCACTTTATTTTTTAGACAAAAAAAAACAAAATATATAAATTAAGTCAACCATTAAATGTATGTGTGATAAAAAATGTGATTCTTGCATAAAAAACTCAAATCAAGGTATTTTCAAAAAGGCTTTATCATTTTTAAAAATTGCTTGTTCAATTATTATCAATTTGTTGTTACATAAAAAATTCTGAAACAAAAATGCTAAATCATTGAGCAAAACTCCTAGTCTGAGCAAGCACTTTTTTGTTAAATTAAACAAATTCAAAATGAACATGTTTTTAACACAAAATTTACTTCCAATCAAGTTGATTTTATAAGGATGATAAAATTACGAGTATTTTTTTTTAGTTTATTATTCAAAATTTTTCATATATATATTTCGGATAATTTTAAGAATAAAAATAAAAATGAACAGTGACTATCAAGATACTTACGAGCAATATTCAAATTACAGCAATAACAATTTTAATTCTCAATATTATCAGACAGGATCAAATGTATTGAGAAACAAAGTATTGCCTATTACACTTACGTGGAATGCAAATGCATGGGTGAAAAATAAGCTTAGTCTGAAAGAAAAAATACAATCCAGATTCTTTTCGGATGATGATGATGATTCCAAATACAAACAAATATTAACAAATGGTTTAAAAAATTAATTAGAATAAGAGAAATGGTTTAATAAAATTTTTTTGATTTAAGTTAGAGGCATAGTAAAGCCTGGTCAATTGTGTGCCATAATGGGCGCAAGTGGAGCAGGAAAAACAACTCTTTTGAATATTCTGAATTTCAGAAATAAGGGAAAATTAAGTATTGAAGCTGACGTTAAAATAAATGGTGTTCAAACTGATTGGGATATGATTACACGTTATTCAGGTTTTGTTCAACAGGACGATTTATTTCACGGTGTTTTAACTGTTAGAGAACATTTGACTTTTGTTGTAAGATAAAATTATATTAAATTGAAATAAATTTTAAAAACAAATTAAAAATTCGTAGACTATGCTAAAATTAGGAAATGAATATACGCGAGAAGAACGTTTTCAACGAATAGATGAAGTGATTCAAGAGGTGATTAAAAAATTGAAAATAATTAAATCAAAATAATAAATCTAACTCTTTTTAAGGTCAATTTGGTGAAATCGGAAGATACAATTATTGGTAAATTTATTTTTAAATCAATTACTTGCTAAAAATTTATTGTGAGAAAAATCTCAAATTGATAGAAAATAAGGATAAATTAAATTAAATTTTTATTTCATAGTTTTAGATTAATTTAATCGCATTGTGAGGAAAAAAATTGAGAAATTGAATAACTTAAAATTTAAATATTACTCTTTTATTAAACTATTTAAAAAAAAAGTACATTAATTCTTGTGAAAATAAAGGAGTTGGAGATAAGCTCAAAGGTTTATCAGGAGGTGAAAAGCGTAGACTCGCTTATGCATCTGAAGTAAAGTTCAAATCTTAATTTAAAAGAAATTCTAATTTGGTGCTTAAGATTGTCAACAATCCATCTCTTTTGTTTTGTGATGAGCCAACTTCAGGTCTTGATTCATCAATGGCTCAATCGCTTGTAGAATCTATGCGCAGATTGGCCAACCAAGGCAAAACTGTAATTTGCACTATTCATCAGCCTTCATCACAAACATTCGAAATGTTCGATACTTTGATATTGCTGGCTGAAGGTCGTCTTGCTTATTTGGGCTCTAATTCAAATGCCCCTGATTATTTTTCTAGGTAAAATTTTTGACACAATTTTTAAAATTCATTTTGAAAAAAAAATCCTCTTAATTTAAAAAAAGAATTGGATATCCAGTTCCATATCTTTACAATCCTGGTAAAATAATTGTTGACAAATGTGTATTTATTTTAATTTTTATTTAAAGCTGATCACTACATTCAAACATTAGCTGTTTCTCCTCAAGATAGAGAAAATTCTTTGTACAAAGTCAAAGTAAAATAAACATAGAATATTTGGAATAATTTTCAATATAAAATTTTAATTCCAGAAAATTACTGATGAATTTGAAAAAAGTCAATACTATTCAAAAATGTATTATGATATACAACTTGTCGAAAGTCAACCGATGAATGATGATGATGATGATGCGCCAAAATATAATTCTAGTTTTTCAAGTCAATTTGGCTGGTTGCTTTGGCGGCAAATAAAAATGGATTTAAAAAATCCCTTGGCAACTAAAGTTGTCGCATTGCAGACAATTGTAACATTTTTTGAAATTATAAATAAATTTTTATTTTATTACTTATTTTAGATTGTTGCTTTTTTTCTTGGGCTTATCTTTTTGAGACTGGAAGAAAATGAAATCGGTGTTCAAAACCGCACTGGTGCTCTTTTTATTTTACTTATGCAGTGCAACTTTGCTTTTTTGTTTGGAGTCGTTAATGTAAAATAAAAATGAATTTTTTAATTAAATTTAATTTTTGAAAACTTAAAAAATTAAAAAATTTAGACATTTCCAGTAGATTTGGTTTTAGTTTATCGAGAAAGTAAGAATAGAATTTATTCAATCACACCATATTATTTAGTTAAGCAAATAGCTGAAGTAAATATAAATTTAATATATTTTTAGATTATTGTAAATAAATTTAAATATCATTAATATAACTCAACTTAAAAGATTTTACTAGGATTAAAAATTTTTTTTTTTAGTTTCCGAAATTAATTATATTACCAGCTATTATGGTTACAATTGTCTATTGGATGGCGGGCTTAAATGACAATTTTGGGGTTTTTATCCAAATTTTGTTAACCTTAATTCTTTGCACTCAAGTTGCTGTTTCTTATGGTCTATTTATCTCTGCGATTGCGCCAAATACAGAATCAGCTCTTGCAATGGTTGTACCCATTATGATGCCTCTTCTTATTTTTGCTGGATTCTTTTTAAATGATGTGTAATTTTTTAAACAATATTTTAATTGATTTTTTTTTAAATTTTGTCATTTATTTAGTGGTGTTCCAGATTATTTTATTTGGCTTAAATATATTTCATGGTTTTTCTACACTAATGAAATAGTAAATGTTTATCTTTGGCGAAATGTTGATAGCATACCCTGTACAAAAAGTCAAAATGAAAGCAATGTTTGTGCAGCAAATGGATGCTTTGAAAATGGTCAAGAATTTTTGGATGCAAATGGTTTTAAAGAGGTAATTTTCAAAAACAAAAATTTTCAAGCTAAATTAATTAATTTTTTTAATTAAGAATATGCTTGCATTGGACTTTATAATTCTGATTTTGTTATTTTTTGTTTTCAGAATTTTAGCATTTATTGTTCTAAGAGTAAAAATTCGAAGAAATTGAGATTTTTTTACAGTTATTTAGCTATATATCATTTTTAAATAAAAAATTTGACTTAAATTTGTTTATTTATGACCAAAATAGAAGACTAAGCGCCATAGCAATACAACAAAATGACACATATGGACTTTTTCTTTCACCAATTCTTGCACATTTCCAAAATATGCCACGAAAACTTTTTTTAAAATGTAAAAATCTTAAATTATTTTTTTACCATTGATCAAGCTTACCCAGTTTTATATTTGTCTAAAAAAGTTGGTGCAAATGCACGTACATAAGTACATGTACAAATAAGGAGTATAACAATGGTTAAAAGACTTTGAAAGTTAAACAACGCTGACTAAAGAAAATAATTATACTTAGTTAAAAAATATTTTCAAAAAATCACCATTTTTATTTCTAAATAGAATAAAAATTATATTAATAAAAGAAATTTTTTTATCTGTTTAAAGAGATTTTTATGCCTCCAAATTATATTTAACAAATATCTACTTAAAAAAATTTATTCAAATCAAAATTTTCAAATATTGTCTAGGCTTAAATAATTAAATTTAATAATTTATTCTGATTCTGTTCCTATTTTTCTAGGAGCTTTTTCATCAAGT
This sequence comes from Brachionus koreanus, assembly GCA_016987375.1. Taxonomy (NCBI): domain Eukaryota; kingdom Metazoa; phylum Rotifera; class Eurotatoria; order Ploima; family Brachionidae; genus Brachionus; species Brachionus koreanus. The sequence continues at coordinate 2,346,908 of PJRA01000263.1, read as the reverse complement.
ATCATCCACAACTCTTGGCAGTACTTTGTTCGAACTCGTGCAAAATACCAAGCACAAAATGTTCCTAAAACAAAAAATCTAAAATCTAAATATCAAGATCGTATAAAATCTTACCTGTCAGAAAGCTACCCATTAATCTGTTTTTCAAAGGAATTGGATTAAACATTTTATGTTGCAACACTGAGAACGTTAAACCACTGACTCCTAGAAGAGTTAAACTTGAATATGTAAACACCGCTGATTGACATTTTGTATATTCGGCAATTCCAGGGCTATTTTTACTTTCTTCTCTCACAATTTGACCCCATCTGGTACCCATAATCTAACCCAATTATTCAATTAAATTAAATTACTTAAAAAAGAGTTTAATTTCTTTTTTAAGTCGAAAAAAAATTTAAATATGCTAAAAATTTATTAATCTTGGTTTAAATTATACAGTTCAATATCGAAAATAATTTTTTTGCATATTGGACATTCAAACTTATTTTGATGGTCCATTAAAGCTCTCTTTATACAAAGATAACAGAAAATATGTTTACAAGTCTCAATTTTTTCGTAATCAATTGAACGATGTGCCATTGTTGGTGAGTGTTCACACAAAGCACAAATATTAATGCTGAATTCATCTTGTATGGCGGAATTTTTTGCCCGAAATTTTGCCACTCTAGATAATACTTTGTTAAAATTGACTAAACTATCAATTAGTTTAAATAAGGAAAAATAAGTTTGCCAGAGCTCTTCGCGTTCGCTTATGGCATGATTATAGCTTTTTACGAACTGCTCTCGGCTGTACGATGGCTTTAAACCAAGTATTCTTTCCCATAAACGAAGAAATTTACCATCAAATAAAAATTGAAGATAATGCAAAAATGACACACTTCTAAAAAAAAGTGAAAAAAAATTTTTAATTCGTTCAACTCTTCTGTTCACTAGTTCTTCATTGCTTGACTGTTGATTTTGTATTTTTGCCAATGAACTTAGAATTTTATGAATCAATATTGGAAATTTTTCTATAAAAATCTCATCAAAGCAATAAATAAAACAATGAATTAATTTTTTGATTCGATTTGATTTATTATTTTCCAAATAGGACCAATTCAAAAGCGATTGTCCTATTGTTTGTGAACGCTTATTATAAGAATAGTACCATAATAAAAATTTAACTGCTGCAAAAATTTCTGTGAAATATTTCTGGCAAAAATTAAGTTGAACGTATTTGAATATATCTTGGTTTAAAGATTGTTTTAAAGTTAAAAGTATGGATTCGTCAAGTTCATTGGTGTCAAGTTGAGTCACTCGTAAAACTGGAATGCATTTTAAATTGGACATTTTTGCTTGTAAATCATCAATTTATGCTAAATATTTTAAATTTTGGTACGTGTAATTAATTTTATTCAATTTTAAAACTATACAACATAAAATATGAATTTATAAGTGCTCTCGACATCAAAAATTTCTTTAAACTGGTTTAAGCGATAAGCTTTAAAATATCTGATACTTAAAAATTTATTTGGATTTTTATCTATAAAAAAATAGAGGGTCATCTAGAAATTGAAGATAAATATGAAATCTTTTTAGCTTTCTTAAACTTAAAGCTAAAAATTCTAAATGAAGTTTTTACTAGTCTTTTTGATAAAATTTCTACTCAAAGCTGTCATTGCACAAGTAAAAAACACTTATGAATTGAAGGTCATCTTAAAAAATTTTATTGTTACATTTTTAAGAGATGCCAAGACCTTGTGCAGCCCAGAGATGGTTTTGTTATCGGAGGTTATTGCTCCAATAGTGTTGAATCAATATGCGGAATCAAGTGTCGTCCAGGTTTTACTCTTTATGGATCATCATTTCGAAAATGTCAAATAATAAACAATGAAACCAAATGGAGTGGGGAAGAATCTTTATGCATTAGTATAAATCAAATATATAATTTAAAAGAAAAATAATAAATTAATTTTTTATTAAAAGTAAAACAATGCAAACCACTGGATATTGAAGCTTCAATAAATACAAATTGTACTGAAAAAAATATAAACTATGGAACGATATGCCATTTTTCATGTCCTAATGGTTTTTATATGATTGGATCCTCTATTAGAATCTGTTTAGCTGTAGGTTTTTGGTCAGGATTAAATACGAAATGCGTCGGTAAAAGCATCATTTACTTTTATTGCTTAAATAATAATTTAGCCAGAAGGGAAACATTTTCAACATATTACTACTTCAACAAGAAAACCGCAGATAACAAGTACGCAATATAAAGCAAAATATAACGGTAAGCTTTTAAATTAAAGCATTATATGATAAATAATTCAGAAAATTTTAAATTATTCAATAAACTTAACAGCTAATTGAAAATTCAGATTATTCTTAGTTCAAGTCTAGGAATTTTAATCCAGATTTTTTTTTCTCAAAAATGTCAAAAAAAAACTTCTATTTTTTAATGGAAAACAATTAATCTGCCATATATTTAATTAAATGTCACATTAAAAAATCACATAAAAAATCATGTTACATGATCTTTGACCAGAATCCAAAATCAATTTAGACCTTAAAATTTACAATAACAATTTAAATCGTGAGGAAAAAGTTAGGTTCTTAGGCATTACGCTAGACTCAAAACTTACATTTAGTCAAATGATAGATGATTTAAAAAAACGGTGCAATTCAAGACTCAGCATTTTAAAATATCTATCAAATAAAAAATGAGATCTGAAACCCAAAACATTAGGAAATCTTTACAAATCCTTGATAAGATCAATTTTTGAATATTCTGTTCCTTGTTTAAATTAATTTTCAGTAACAAACATTAAAAAATTATAAGCTATTAAAAATTCAACAGTCTGATCATATTTTGAATCCAAAATTTGAAACTTCTTTCAGTGTAATGAATCACGAGGCCTTTAGCAAACTTAAAATACTAACGGTCTCGAATCGAGTTTTGAGTTGAGTGAGAGATATGTCAGGGCAGGATTGAATCATTCTATTCCATTGTTTGTCAGACTAGTTTAAGAATATAAGGAAGGTTTCGAATCAAGATGTATTGAATATAGCTACCTTACTATTTCTTCTTATTTTTCTGAACTATCAAATGTTTAAACTTGTCTTTTTATTTTATTTGAATCTATAAAGCCTTTTTTATATAATTTAATTTCATTAAAATTTTTTCTTTTGTATTTATTATTTTATTCTAAAGAAGCGCTAGCTAGATACATACAAACAAACAAATAATAAATAAATAAATCACATAAAAATGAATTAATTTTCTCATAAAAATGTATTCATCATGCATATGAATTTATTATCACATTAATGTTTGATATGTAACAAATATATTATGAATCTTAGAAAAACATAACTTGTTCCAGAAATATATTATCAGTCTAAAAGATAAATTAATTATTATGTAAATGATTGATTGTCACATTAAAATATTATTTATTAATTACCAAAAATAAATCTTATCAATAAAAAAATTCTAAATTTACAATAATATAAGTACTTTACTTACACTTAAAATAATAATGTCAAATGAATGGTGGTTGAAATTAAAGAGCGCTGTAACTCAAGGTTAAATTTGATTAAGATTTTATCTGAGGAAAAATAGGGCCTAAGTTAGGCCTAATAGGTAACCTCTTTAAGTCTCTTCTTGGATCTATTATAGACTATTCTTTTCCTTGATCAGAAAACAATTAAAAGCCTGTTTATAAAATATAACTTTTATTGTCTTTCAATCTCAAAAAAATACTTTTAACTTTAATTTATTATTTTTATTTAATTTTATTTTGAATTTTTATTATATATTTTTTTTTAAATCTGAAGGAGCATTAGCTCGATACAGAATAAATAAATAAATTAAACACTTGAAATGCTTTGGAAAACTACGATTTTGACTCAAATTCGCAGTCTAGTTCTTCAATTTTGTAACTCAGAAAAAAAAAAGCTGTATAAAAAAAAGTTTTTGTGAGAAATAAATATGAATATAATAATGTGAAATCTTTTTTGTGATACTTAAGTTTTTTTTTGTGACATTTGAAATATTCTTTATAAAATGATACTTTATAAAATGTTATTAGTTTGGGATAGTTTTTGTATTTCAAAACTTTAAATTTTTTAATGCTAATTTTCATATATTTTTAGATCTTACACAATTTTCAATTAAATTTGGTTATTCGTTCAAAAAAATTAGCCTTAATGTTGAAATTGTAGAATTACCAATTAATTTTGGTATATGGCTTAGAACAAATTACACAAAAAACATAAAAATCATTAATTACTTTCATAGCTGTTTCAATGTTTCGATCTTATCAAATGAGGATTCAAAGTATGTTTTTTGAAATCTGGCTTTTTGTTTTAAAAATTTTAATTTCATATAAAGCGTTATCATAAGTTTCAGCATATTTAAAAATCAAAGTTTTAGTAATGTTACTTATCTTTTTAATTCAAACAAATATTTAACAAGAAATGAATGGACTCAAATAATTTTAGCTCATAGTGAACAAAATTTTAGAGTGTTTATTAATGGAGTTCCGGAATTTAGCCTTCAAGAAATAAATCACATTTTAAATCAGAGTTTGTGCAAAGAAATGAAAAGAGAAAATCAAGGTAAACTTTTAAAATAAAAATTTAAGAGTGATCAAATAATTTATTAAAGCGAACCAATTTCGAATCGTTGATGACCTTAATACTCAAAAAAACGATTTTTTTCAACCTATGAGAGGAGAAATAACTAGAGTCTATTTATATAATTTTGAGCTTACCGAAGAGGAAATATTATTTAGTTTTTTTAAATGCCATGGTAATTTAGCTAATTACAATCAATCTTTAGTTATATTTGAATGGTCAAATGTTTTAATTGACAAGTATTTAGCTGATTTCAAACGAATGAAAACAAATTTTTGTAAAAGTAAGTTATTTATCAATTAAAGGTGAAAAATAAAATTTATTTATTACAAGATTGTAAAGAACCTCTTCTAATAAAGCATGCTTTTATGTACTACGATGGAACAGGTACTGGTGATGTTCTACTTTATGAATGTCAAAAAGAATTTACTATTGTTGGAGAATCAACAAGTGTTTGCATGATTTATGGATCATGGTCTCATAAAACTCCAAGATGCAAAGGTAAAATATCTCTTCATTTTTCTTCAACAAACGGATCATTTAATTTTAAATTTACGCTATTTAAATGGATTATTTAGTGTATTTTCTTGCATTTAAATTTAAAAGCATAATTTGAGAGTCAAGAAATTTGAACTTGTTTTAGTATAAGCAAATTATTAGCATTTGATTTCACATTTTTGAATAAAATCTAGATTACTAATCTCTAATTTTAAATTATTAATTATTTGTTTTGAAAACGATTTATTTTTCTTTTTTAAATTTCATGCAAAATTTTCAAAAGAAAAAATAAAAATTAATAACTTTGGTTCAAAAATTTCTTTGCAAATTAAGCCAAGTGAAACAACTTTAGTTTCACCTACTAAAGAAGTCCTTTCGGTCAATTATTGATGCCTAGTCTAAGTCAGATCCGTTTGTCCAACAACTTGTTTATGAATATATAGAATGTGTTAGTAGTATAAGGAGAGAAGATTCTAAAAAAACTTTTCTTTCACATCTATGTTGCTTAAGTATGATTTTGATCTTAATGATAATTTCGACATTGATTGTGATCCTCAGCTTTCATCCTTTTTCTCATCTTTTAAATAATTTTTGACTTATATTGTTTATTTTTGAACAAATCTTCTTAAAAAAATTCAAAATTATTTAAAATGACTTTGGTTTTGTTAAATTTGGAACAAAATAAACAAATAGAACTCAAATTAATGCAAAAGTGATTATAACTTTTTTTCTAAAGATTTTTACTAGTTCTTTAAATGTAATATAAAGTAAAATTCATAGTTTCATCAATTGTTAATATCTGCAAAATGCATTACAGTCAAATTTTTAAAAATTTTATTTTTGTTAAATTTTCAGATTTTTTTTCAGAATGTTATAAATAATGCAACTTTGAAAGTTGCAGAATGTTGAATTTACAAAACTTATTTTTGATATTTAAAAAAAAATTTATCAAAATTGTTAATATTTTGCTCTGTTCATTTGCACTTAACTTCACAAAACCATAATTTAAAAATTTCACATTTAAATGTAAGTTAAATAAAAAAGATTATTTAAACTGCAAATTTAGCATAACTGAAATTTTGAAAAATTTGACTTTGAACATCAATCGCAGATTTTAAGTATTGATGCAACTAAGAATTTTTCACTATATTGCAATTACAGAAATAGTTAAAAACTTAAGATTAAAAACTATAAGCTTAGTTTTAATTACTGTTATATTTTTTATTTTGAACCAAATTTATCTAAACCAGATTCAAAGGCATTGTTAATTTTGGACCAAAAATAAAAAAAGAGATTAAATTAAAAAATATTGACAATTCTGCATGATTTAAATGCTTAAATTTTAAAAAATTTAATATTCTAAGCTATTCCGTATTGGATGAGAAACTCAACAAAAACTTCGGGATCAATAAATGTGCAACAAAATATAATGGAAAGATTATTTATAAAAATTCGCGATGATCAAAATAAAAAAAATAAGCTTAAGAATTAAAAATAACTTAAGTTTAAGTTAATTTTTTGTTAAATAAATTTTGATTTAATTTAAAAATAAAAAATTTAATTAAAACTTCTGTTTAAATTTTTAAAATTTGCGTGTTGTTTCATTTAAAATTGAATAAAAATATAGAGGAAATGTCTGATATCGACTTTAACGATTTGCTTCGGGATGCGGAGCAAATGACCGCTCAGATTGACAAAGAAAATACGGGAATTCCACGCCTTAACCGAACCTTATCTCAAATACATGATGTGACAAAAAAAAAGCTAGCCAAAACTTCCAATATTCTTTCAACAGATTCAAATGAGATAAATGCTTCTATTCTCCTAGCTGCTAAAGGCATAGATGCTCCCAAGCTGACTCAAACAATTGAAAGCTTAAATATACAACCAAATATCCAGCCTGCTGCTAAAGTTAGTCAAATATCGGACGAAACAGTCAGCCCTTTTGATAGACTGACTAACATTGAACACTTAAGAGACGTGGATCTGCCCAGTTTTCTTAAAAGCGAAAAAGAGTCCGTGCTAACTTCAATAATTGCTGAAGCTCGTCAAAAAACTAACCAGGAAATCGAAGATTCATTTTCAACGAGCAATGAACTAGAATGGGAGAAGCAAAAGCAAAAAATAATGACCGAATTACTGGGCTCATTTAATCCTGATGTTTCAGTATCAAATACAACCACTAGTTCTTACAGTAATAGACAAGCTGGTTTCAATCCTCAGGCGAGAACTGTGATGAATGACATAGAATTAGAATTTGCCAGACAAATTTATTTATATAACCAAAAAATTTTAAATAAAGAACAACCAAAGCCTGATTTAATAAAAACTTTCGCTAATTTTATCAAAAAAATGAATGAAAAAAATCTGGAAGACCTTTGGGATATGATAGAAACAATGACAAATTTGCCTCCAATGGACTTTGATCAAAAGCTTAATTATCTTGAACGCAATAATTCTGAAAAAACTCAACTTTGCCATGTTAATCAAGCGATTAGTCATTTGGAGCGTAGCTTTAAAGATTTAATTCAAAATACTGTAAATGCAAATTTAAAACAAGCTAAGCTTGGCGGTGGTCTGGGAACTTTAAGACTTGTCTCTGGCTATTTGAGACTAAGCTCGTCGGAAAAATATCATCAATTTAGTGAAGAAACTTTTGATGACAAGCAACCATTATGGCCTACTATTTATTTGTGTATTCGATGTGGAGACATCGAAGCAGCAAAGTCAGTAGCATTGAATGCAAAAAAAGAGGATATTGCTAATTATTTGGATGAAATAATCAAAGATTCAAGAAACAATTGTCGAGGACGACTTAATCATATTAGTGAAAATAAGCTTAAAATTGAGTACAAAAGCAAAATAAAACGAGTTAATGACGCTTATAAGCGTGCAGTTTACTGTTACTTAGGCCGATACAGTGGAGATGATGACTCTATAAATGAAGTCTTAGATAATGTAGATGACTTTTTATGGTTTAAGCTCAATTCAGTAGTGTTTAAAAAAGACCAACAAAGTGATAATATGACATTTCAAGAATTTCAAGCAAAAATGTCGGTCGAATTTGGCGAAAAATATTTTACACAAAATCGTAATCCTTTTACTTATTTACAGGTTCTGCTTTTGACTGCCCAATTTGAGTTGGCTGTTGAATTTTTGCTCAAATATGAAACGATGATAGTGCATGGTGTGCACATGGCAATTGGTTTGTATGAAAAAAATATGCTTAATATCCTAAAAAATCCGGTTAGTTCCCAGCTGATAGTTTCTGGTGAACCGAACGAACCAAAATGTCTTAGGCGTATTAATTTGCCATTCTTAATACGTATGTACACGCGCAAATTCGAGTGTACTGATCCTCGCGAGGCTTTGGAATATTACTTTTTCCTGAGAAATTTAAAGGTTTCCACTCAAATTAGTGGAGAATTTAAGAGAATTAGCAACTATTTTGCCTTGTATATAAGTGAATTGGCCTTAGAAACTAGGGAATTTGAAGTGTTGTTCGGTCGTTTGGAAAAAAATGCTGTAAGAAAGCCGGGAATAGTTGATAAATTTACAAATGATGAAGAGGCAAATTCCATAATAAGTTTGGTTGCTGAAGAAATTGAAAATAAAGGTCTTATTGAAGAAGCTGTTAAATTATATGATTTGTGCAAACAGCACCAAAGAGTTTTAGAATTGTGCAACAAATTGACAAGTGTTGTGGTTACAGAAATCAATGTGCCCAATTCAAATAGAGATAGATTGAAAAATATGGTCATGAGTATTGCGCTTAGATATAAAACCGAAACTGCGATTACGTCTAAAGCCATTCCAAAGAGCATTATAACAACTTTTTATCTACTAGTCGATCTAATGACATTTTTCGATTTGTATCATGCACAAAATTGGGAAACTGCATATGAAACTTTGAATAAACTGAACATTTTGCCGGCTACATCATCTAATGTAGACTCTAAAGTTCGAGACTTTGTAGCATATAGCGAGGAGGTAAATTTTTTTTCTAAATTTTATTAAATTTTAAAACTTTTTAATTTTTTATTATTGAAAAATAAAGATAAAAAGAAATTTTCCAGACTTGATTTTAGCTTCTATGACCATAATAAGTAATTTGTACTCTAAAATAAATTCTATGCCAACAAGAGGATCCGGATTTCAAAGTTCTTCTTTAATGATGGGAGCTCAAAACGAAAAAAAAACAGTAAATCTTTAATGCTTTTTTTTCAAATATTAAAATATTTTTATAAAAAAAAATTATCATTAAGATGCTGGAAGAATTGAAAGAACAAGCCAGAGCATTAATTAAATTTGTTGGTTGCATTCCGTATCGCTTATCCGGAGATATTAATGCTCGATTGCTGCAATTAGAAGTTATGATGAACTAATTTTTTCATATATTATTAAATAAAAAATATATTTTTAAAGTCAAGATTTTGTCAATAAGAACTTTTTTTTCTGAAATAAAAAAACTCAATTCGAAAATAAAACATCAAAAAATCTAATTTTCTTTTAAAATATATCTTTACAGAAAAGACTAAAAATGGCTTAAATGGTTATTTTATATACAAAGAAAAATATAATACTTTCAAATTACATATTATGTATTAAAAGGAACTTCAAAAACTCTTTAAATTAATTAAGTTTATTTATATATAAAAAAATTTCACTAACAACATTTTACATAAAGCATAAATATAAATACAGACTTGTGCAAAAGTCAAAAAAATATTAATTATTAGTCTTTTGACTTAAAAAATCAATTTTTTGGGATGAAACTTAAGTCTGCATTGAAATATAGACATTGCAGCAAACAGCCAACAGTTCTCAGCAGTTGAGTTTTAAAAAAACTTCTAATTTTTTCTTTTATCTAACTGCTTACCTTATTTTGCATCTAAGAACAAAAGACTGATCTTTAACTTAACTATTTTTGTTACTTGACGCAATGCGGTTCTTAAATGTTAAGCCTCATTTGGATAGAATGAGATAAGCTAAAACTAATTTTTTTAAATAGATAGAATTACGACAACTAGATTTAAATCAAAAATAAATTTAAATTTAGTAAATATATAAAAAAAATAACAAAGGCGACATCTCTTTATGTATATTTTTTTAAATTTATAAAGATATTAAAATTTGAAAATTCAAACTTAAAATTAGTTAATGAAAATTATTTAAATTTAAAAATAAAAATTTGAAATAAGTAAAAGCTTTAAATATACAACAAATTGTCATCAGTTAGGTTAATTACGACCTGATTGTGCGCAATGATGTGTTTGGGATATGATTTTCATGAATTAATATCCACAGTCGATATGGGAATTGCAACTCCTTTATCGATTAGGTCTGATGCGCCCCCAAATATGCTTTATGCTAAAACCAATCTTTTTTACAAATTTATTTAAATAATAATCTATATTATCATATATATATATAAAAAAATTACAAAATTTATTTCATTAAATTTAAGTTTAATTATAAATTAAATTTATAAGTTTTAAAAAAATAATTTATTTTAATTTTAATTTATCATATTTTTCTATAATATAATATGACATTCTTTTTTAATTTATTCTTTTTATATTGATCAGTTAATCAATTCTATTTTCTCATAGTTTCCAGTCATAGATTTTGCTCTAATAAGAATATCAAAGCCTCGCCAATATGTAAAATAAAAAGAGAGATTACATTTTTTTAAAAAATCATGAGATTAAATAAGAAAATTGAATGAAATTGAAAAATTCTCAAGTAAAACAATTTTGTTTTTTTTTTCAACAAAATTTGCTATTATGACCAGGAGTTGACTTAAGTATATTTTTTTTAAAGTTAAATTATATTTTTCTCTTCAATTTGTCAAATAATTAAAAAATTTAATTAATCAATGAGTTAATTAATTTTAATTTATTTATTTAAATAAATTTAAAATTTTGTTTAGTTTGCTCTGAAATATAAATATTTTTTTTAAACTTTCTATTTTAAGTTAATGAAAATAATTTAAATTTTAAAATAAAAATTTGAAATAAGTAAAAGCTTTAAATATACAACAAATTGTCATCAGTTAGGTTAATTACGACCTGATTGTGCGCAATGATGTGTTTGGGATATGATTTTCATGAATTAATATCCACAGTCGATATGGGAATTGCAACTCCTTTATCGATTAGATCTGAAGCGCCCCAAGTTTACACGTTTTCTTTGAAAAATTTTTGCAACTATTGAATCTATTTAATGTTTAAAACTTACCATTCTACAAAGTCACAAAATTTTGACATATTTATCCAATTTAATAATCAAAAAATCTTTAATCTGATTTTATGAAAATATGATTAAGTCTTAAAAGGAAAAACTTTTTTGGAAAATCAAAATAAATAAAAGCGTAACGCCTAAATCTCATACACATTTTTAAAATCATCTAGCATAAAAAATAGAATATTATTATATTTTTGTAACTTGATCACACTTTCATTAAATCAAGCTAATGATTGTCTAGTGTATGTATTAATATGTTTGAAAAATATAACAAAAATTTCTAACTTTGTTAAATTAATTTTAAACTATAAATAAAATTAAATTTGTAAACAAATAAAGTTTAATTTAAAATATTTCTAAATAAATATCCTTGATGTTACCAAAAAAATACTTTTCTTTTAAAAAAAAAACTTTTTATTCAAAAAAATTGCCTAAAATTTTAAAATTTACAAAAAACATTTTTATTTAATCTTCATAATCAAACTCGACTTTTACTAAATAGCGAAGTCTTATCTGATCGACATTATAAACAATATATTCATTATACAATAGAGAATAAGATGAAAAATCTTTTTTATCAATAGAACATTTCAATTTTCCACAAGGTACGATGCACCCATCATCTAGAGTAATCCATTCAGATTTATCTGGTTGTGATCTTCCGACACCTTTAGTGCTCATTTTTCCCTTAGGCAATTTATCAGCATTATAATTTGCCTGAGTCAGCTCATTACAATTTCCAAGCGAAACTTCCGATAAAGACAAAATACCGATATTTTTAGATGAAGTTGAATAGCAATAGTTGGCACTTTTACTTGAACAATCTGCAAAATAGCAACCCTTACCGAACATATATCCAGTAACAGGAGCTTCGGGAGGCGCTATTCTCAGACCATTGCTCAAAATACCAGCCCAATTAGTCAGTCTAGAACCGTGCCAAAGCAGCATTCTATTTCCATGATCAACAAATTTTTCTTTTTCACCAAGTTTTTCAGTTTCAAAAACGTCCAACAATTTTAGCTTGTATGTATTGTGAGTAGGAGCGTGATTTTTTACTATGTATTGCTCTATTATTGAATACATTTTGTCATTATGATCTAAAGGTTTCAAATGACAGTTTAATTGCTCATAATGTTCATCGATCGGATTTTCATTTTTTGTTGCTTTATTCAAAATGCTAACAGCTACTTCGACTTCTTCTAAAACTTCCAAAAGTTTGAGTTTTTCTCTTAGAAGTTGGTGTGTGTTTATGAGTGGAGGAACTTTCATTCCAAAATCATGCGGTATTCGGGTATAAAATGCATTACTGAGTTCAACATATTGCTTATTTGAAGACTTGGAGTTTTTTAATAAATCTTCGATTTCTTTGAGAACCGAATAACCAGCTTTTATTTGTGATTTACTCAATTTTCCCAGAGGTGCTCGTTTAGAGTCATATTTCATTTCTTTCAAAACGCTTTCCATTTCAGAAATATTGCAAATAAGGTCTATGATGCTTTGGACTTTTAAATCTAATTTTGATAGTGGAATTTCTTTTTTATGATCAGTTTTTTTATTATTTTCTGATTGATCATTTTCAGTTTTAACTGAATCGTAGTCTTTGTAGACTAAATCATATTTTCCAGGACATTTTTCGAAAGTGTCTTTATTTTCCCATTCATTTTTTGTTTTGTCAAAAAATTTCTTAGTAAAAACATCTTTGGCTCGATTTAAGTCGTTTCCAAAATTCTCAACTGTGAATTGTCCTGTTTTGCCAACTCGACCCCAGCGCATCCACACCAAATATTCTTTGTTTTTTACTTTTTCAACTAATTGAATCAGGTAGTATTTATTGTTGTTGTATTGAAGATTAGTCTAACAATAATTTTAAATAGTATTTGGTAGATTTACCAAAATAAAATTACTTGATTTAACATGCAGTCAAAAATCACGTCTCCCTCTCGGTATATTTTGTACTCAAAGCCAACAGTTTCTGTGAATTTTTCATCTAATGGAATATCACCCGTATATTTAATTGTCTTAACTAAAAATAAATTTAAAAGAAAATTTTTGTTATCAAAATTTTACTAACCCGTATTTTCTTGTTTTATAGATTCACTTTTGGCACACGATTTACTTATTTTTTTTAATGGTTCATCATTTTCAGACTCTGCTATTTTCTTTTGGTTTGATTTTTCTGTCCGAGTTAAACTTCTTTTTTTTGATTTGATAGACTCGTTTTCGATTTCTTGATCAATTGATTGATGTTCTTTTTTAAATTTTTTAACATCGTTTTCAGAATCTGAATCATCATCAACTGGTTCTGGTTTAATATCTTGTTTTGATTCATCATAGTTTTTATTAATTCTTTTTCTCAGACTTCTGCCATTGATAGTTTCTATTTTCAAATCTTTATTATTCGTAATATCTGAAGCAATTCTTTTAATCTCTCGCTTATATTTTGATTTTTCATTTATTTGAGCCATTTGTTTTAGATCGAAAAGATATGTTTTATTCAAATCAGAAATATTAATTTTAAATAATTTCGATGAGTTAAATTTGTTAGTCAAACATTTTAAATATATGTCTTCTAATTTGAAAATTATATATGGCGAATATGATAGCCAAATATTGTCTTCATTTAACCATTGCCAAGTGTACCAATTTTTGTCTGAATCTTTTTCTGATTCGCTTTGATTAATACACATCCTGATTTTTCGCTCAAAACCACTGGTTTTATTTTTTTGCATCGAACAACTGTCAATAAAAGCTTCAAAATAAATTCCATTTATATCAAATTCAACCTTTAGGAAAATTTAACTTAAGATTTAAAGACAAAGCTTAAATAAGTAAAACTTTATTTAAATTCTTTTCAAAAGCATCAGATAAAACTTTTTGAATGTCATCATTATATAGTGTCCACTTGTACAATGTAGCACCAGTTTTTTGATCTTGCCAAGAATTAAGCCATTCCCAGCGTAAATTAAAATTCATGATAAAATTTTTTATTAACAATGAAAAGTTCGTTTTTGTTGAAGTAATTTTTTCATGTTATTTCTTGAATTTGATTTATTTAGAATGTTTCAAAAAAATTTTCATTATAATAAAATTTCTAGAAAATAAATATTAGGTTATAAATTATGTGTTATTTATTATTATATTTTAAAAATTATCAAATTTAATGATTTATTAATTAAAAGTTAAAGCGTTTTAAAAATTTTAATTTCAAAATATATCTGTTAAATTTTTTTTTTGAACATTTAAAGAGTTTATAAAAACTTTGAGTAAAAAAAATCTAACTTAAATTTTTTTATAATATTCTACTAAAAAAACATTTTTTTTTAAAAAAATTAAATTTGACATTAAATTTTTTAAGTGATGTTGGTTAACCAAAATTTAGTTAAGCAATATTTGGTACTTAGTTTGGTCTCCCAAAAAAATAAAATTATAATTAAACAATCATTAAAATTAGCTCAAAATTAAACCCTAAATCCATGAAAGAGTAAATTTTAATTTGTTCAAAAATTAAAGTCATAAAATTCTATTTTAAATTTTGATCGGAAAAAATATAAAATTACAAGATTTGTAAATCAATTAATAAATTAATAAATCCTTAAATAATTGAATTTAAGTCAATTATTTAAAAAATACTAAAATCTTTAGTTTCAAAATATGCTTCTAAAATAAAACATATATATTTTCAATAAATTATTAATACTTATTATTGTAATAAAATTTTGCGTTAATAAAAAAGGAAATGAGAAATTGGTAATGTTACGCTTTACACAAAGATCAGTTACTCGGCTAATTGAATTATATGATAATTTCAAAATGATAATGATCTATTAAAAATTGGTTTTTTTAATTTTTTTGAGTTAAATTTTTTTTTTCAGTAGCATAATTTTAAAGAAAACATTCGGTGTTTAACTTTATTTTAATATCTGCAACATTGTGCAAAAATTGAATGCATCCACAACCATGCACAGTTCTTGTCTATGGTTTAACATTTCTTGCTAGACATGAAAATTTAATTCTGCATTTAATTTTTGAATTAAATTAAATTTAGCATGATTATTAAATTTTGATCATAAATCCTATTTGACAGTAACTGGTAAAATATGTCGAGTGGAAAGTGAAAATGTGCTTAAAGGAACAAGGATACAAGATTGGCTTATAAAGTTAAATAATGGTGATACCTACATTCATCAAATTGCTCTGCGTCAGCCCGTGAAAAGAGGATGCTTTGATTAGAAAAAATTATGTAATTTGTTTAATGGAATTTCCAAGGGGCTAAATACTTTGAACTGTTTTCAGATGGTCGTGCTATAAATGCTGAACTTCATTCATACAGCTAGAAGAACAATGACAAAAATATATGAGCTGAAAGAGATCGAACTTATTTTCACCCAGTAAATATCCCAGATCTTTCTCCTTCTGATTATCATCCTTATCGTTCAATGGCTCATCTTTTTAGAAGAGAGAATTTCAATAACCAAGACCAAAGAAGAAAGTTCTCTTAAGTTTTATGGTTCCAAAAACCTTGAATGTTACAAGAGAGGAATCGAACTAGTCATTTATATATTGCTAAAGACTATTAAGCATATTAGTTTCAATTTTGAAGATTAGCTATAGCTTTTTTATTTAAAAATTAAAAAAAGTTAAAAAAATAAAAAAATTTTAAATCAATCAAATTTAATATTTTTTTTTAGTCGTGAAAAAATTAAAATTGGATCATAAATTTTAAACCAAAATATTTTGAATTTATTTTTTTATAAGATTAATTAGGAATATTCATTTTTATTAGAGAAGTCTAAAAATAATATAAATTTAATTAAGTACTGATTAAAAGGAGCTGTGGTTCGATACAAATTAACAAATAGATAAATTATAACCTAATTAACAAGATTGATGAAATTAAATTTCTGATGCAATAGAAATTTTAAAATTTCTTCAAATATAATATTATTCAGTATTTATTTTAAATTAAATTTAAAAAATTGAAATAAGCGTTCTATTCCAAAATTCGCATATTTAAAAAAGAATTAAAAAAATGGCAGTTAATAAATATTTGTTTTCTCCCTTCTTAAGTCAAAATTTTGCAACTTTTGTCAAATAAAATTTATTTTAGAAAAGAATATGATTTTTACTTATAGCATAATTGACAATTAAAATTATTTTTATTATTATTAATTTATCTGCGATCGATGAAATTAAAGATTTAAAAACGATATACATTTAGTTTAAATTTTACTAAATAAGTACAGCTTTTTATTAAATTAAAATGATTTTTTGTTTCAGTTAAAGAAGTAAAAATGGTTAAAATATAAATATATTTTTTTGCAATTAAGTTAATTGTGTAATCAGAATTTTATGTTCTTGATTAATTAATTATGATTATTTGTTGATAAAAATGAAAAAAAATAAAATTCTAAAAATGAGGGTGTTATTTTTTATGTTAAATTTTTCAAATATTTTTCCTATGATGAAAAGCCTGATTTGAGCAATTGAGTGTTCTTTTGTAAATAAATAGCTAGAATTTGTGTAGCTAATAATTTAAGGCAGAGAATTTTGATAAAAGAGAAATAGTTCTAAAGGAACACTTTTTTTTTCGAATTGAAATCTAACAAAAATAATATTAAATCGATTTTTCAATTTCACAATAAAAGAATTCAGTTAAAAAATATTAACTCACTATAGTTCAGGTAAAAATGCCAACAAAAAATTCAGAATTTGACCAATTTTTATAATTTATTTTAACTAATTTTTCATATATTATGTAAATTTTTCATTTCAAATAGGAAATAAAATAAAAAAAATTTCATTGCAATTAAATTATTAATTTTTTGTTAGTCTAAAATTTAAATACATATCTTTATATTTAAATTTATTACTAAGTATATATCATTAATTTTGAAGTAAAGTCTTCAAATTTCTGTTCATTTTTAGGGTATTTTTCTATACAATTATCCATCTCTTTTTGTTTGGTAAGATGGACTACTATGATAGGCTTTATTTTTGTTTTAATTACTCGTTATTTGTTAGGTATTTTTTTTAGCTTTTTCTTTCAAATCATCAAATCTTTCTTAAACATAAATTATCATAAGAAAGTACACCAAAAAAGATAAATCTAATATTTCTTTGTTTTGCTTTAAGTTGCATGGTATGTGATTCATTGGTTTATGATTCAGTTTTTAATTATGAATACTTTTTTGTCAACAAAAAATTTACCTATTAACTCTGAGCATAATGAATCTATTTCCCAATATTTTTAACATTTAAATGAATTTTTTAAACAGAATCAATTAAACTGATTTTTTTTCAAAATTTAAAAAATAAACCAACAATCAGTTTTTAGTTATTCAATAAAATTTAGTATTTATAAAAAATGTTTCATTAATGGATTAAAGAGATCAAAGAGAATACTTTAGAGATCTAGAAAAATTTAAATTTACTATTGCTGTTTTGTTTTACTATTTTGTTTGTCGAAGCTAATTAAGTAAATTTTTCTGGAAAAAGCTCCTCAAGCATGCTTCATCAGCTATCTATTAATAAATGATTTAGATTGAATTTTCTTTTGAGATCTTTTTTTTCAAAGATTATGAAGTAGAGCATAGAACTATTGATTATTTGAAGCAATATGATAAATTATATCTGGTTTTCTTTAGGAAATTTCAAGTTATTTTTCTTTGCGTTTTGTTTCTTCGACAATTTGTTATCAATTTTGTGAATAGAAAAATTAGTATCCTTAACAATGGGAGGAAAACTAAAATTTTTTATAGCATATCGTTTATGATAAGTGCACATTTTTGATTTTGTTTAAAACATTTCTAAGCTATTTGCCATTTAAATTTTGTTTTATGTAATTTAAGTTACAATTGCAATATTCTTTTTGTGTTGTTTATTTAAAGTAATAATAATTATTATTGCACTAGGATCAAGTAGTAATAAACGACGACAATGAACAGTATTCAGAAATTAAAAGAATTTACAAAAGGCAAAAACAACTAAAATGAAGTGGAAAAAATCAATATTTCTTATTTTTTTATATTTTGCATCAATATATATAAATCATTTTTATTAAATTATATGAAAAAAAGTAATAATAATAAATAATGTAATCATTATTTTATGAGATTTAGCTTGATTCATAGTTGAACATAAATTATTTCCTTTTCAAAAAAAGACATAAATTTTGTTACAATGAGCTATCTAACTAGTAGGCCAATATAAAAGACCAAATTTTGAAATGTCAATAGCAAATAAATTCGGTTAAAAGGATTTAAATGTCTGACAATTTAATTTAAAAATTTTATAGAGTTTCATTGATTGGTAAGGGCTGATATTTGTTCTAAATGAGTCTTTTTATATTAATATCAATTGAATATTTTATGACAAAATGAAATTTAGAAATTGAATCAAATAAATTTATTTGTCCCCACTGATGATGGATCTTGATTTAACCTTGGATCAGTTTGCATGAGTTTTAGATCTAATTTTGATTCTATTTGAATTTCGACTAAAATTTTTCAATCAAGTTAAATTGGATTTGAGAAAAACTTTTCAAGTCTCATCAGATTCGAGTCGGTGTCAACAAATTGTTTCATGCTCATACTAGTTTGGTCTTTAGGGTTTTGAATTATTAATAAGTCGATAAAATTCAAAATTATGGAAAAATTTTCAATTAGCTTGTTTGTGTTCAAAATTTTAATCAAAATTTAGAATCAAATTAGAAAAAATATACTTTTTTTGTTTTTACTACTGAGTTTCAAGTTTTTTATCAAACTATTTGTACGCATCATCATTAGAAAGCAAAATTATTTCAATAAGAGATGCGAGAAAAAAATTCAAGACAGGAAGAATAACCCAATTACGTCATTAAAAATATATTTTGGAGCATTTGAAATAAAAATTTTTCTCCCAGGGTCTTTAAATTATTTGCCTTTCGCTGGTGTGACTAACAATTATGACTTAAAATAAATAAAATTTATAAAAAGAAACTAGAAAATTTATTTTTGTATTTTATAATTTTAAATTTAAAAGCATAATGAAAAGTTTATATTATTAATCATTTCTTTTTACAGATTTTATGATTCACCTTTAATGAATTTTTATTTAGACTAGTTGATTTTAGTTTTTTAAAAATAAATGGTAAAAGATCGATTAAAAGAATTGAAAACCGTAATATTAACATTGCATAGCTTAAACTAGATTTTTAGATTTTATATAGATGCAAGATGACACCGTTTTGCAGATGCATTCAATGCAGCCAAACCAACTAGACGAGTTTTTGAGCGAGGCAAAAGTTCTGGAGCAAAATATTAACCAAATCGGTTCCATTATTGAAGAAATAAAGCAGTTGCATGAAAAAATTTTGGTTTCACCCTCAACAGATAACTGTAAGATTTGAGAAACAAACTGAAATTTATTATGTTTTTAAATCAAGCTCTTGGCAATCAACTTGACAATCAAATGAATTTAATAAAATCGAATGCAAATGCAATCAAACAGAATTTAAAAAGTATTAGATTATCTTTTTAGGATTATTTTTGCTTAGTGCCATTTAAGAATTGAAGGATCAAATAGTCCAAGAGCAAAAAGAATCAAATCGTGCATCAACTGACTATAAATTGAAAAAAACCCAAGTATTTTGTTTTTAATTAAATTAATTTTTGATTTTTTTATTAGGCATTGATTTTTAATTAGTTTAATATTCTTAAAATTCGAATACAGTCTTGTTTTCTTTCAGATCTAGCAGAGGAATTAAATAATTTTTTTCTTCCAAGATAGAATATTTGTCAAAGAAATTCTCCGAATTAATGCAAAATTACAATTTAATTCAAGCCAAGTACAGGGATGACTGCAAAACACGCATAAAACGACAATTAGAAATAAGTAATTAAGCCAATTTTGGGCCTTTATTAGCACTAATTTTTAAATAGCTGGAAGAGATGCTGACGACGAAGAAATTGATGAAATGTTGGAGTCACAAGATCCTCAGATATTTACACAAGGGGTAAAATATTTTATAAAATATAACATTACTATGAATAACTGTGAAGAAAGATTAAATCTAAAGTCAATTTATTCTAAAGATAATTAACGAAACAATGATTGCAAAGCAAGCTCTAAAAGACATTGAGGCTAGACATAAAGATATCATTAAACTGGAACAAAATATTCTTGAATTGCATGAAATGTTTCAGGATTTGGCTGAATTAATGGAATCACAAGTTAGAATTTTGAAAATGGTCAAATTCTAAATAAAAAAATTTATCAAGGGTGAAGTAGTTGATAACATTGAGAATAATATGACCAATACAGCAGAAGAGGCTGAAACAGGTAAAGAAGAAACCAAAAAAGCAGTTAAAAATGTTAAAAAAGTTCGAAAGGTAAATTGCTTTAAATATTAACTTTGTAATTTAACTTTTTTAGCTGACTAATACAATTTTAATTAGTAAGTAATAACTAGTCTTTTCTCTTTTTATTTTAATTAAAAATACGTTGTAGATTTAACAGCATATTTTTTATAAATTCACAAGTTTTTTTTTCATATTTTATCGGAATTAAATGACATAAAAATCTTATTATTATAAAAATACCAGAGTAAAAAAATGCAGCTAACTTTCTGACACTTCAAATGGTTATTTAAAATAAAAAACTTTGCTTTGGAGAACTACTCTAAAGAATAACACTTATTTTATGTCAATAACAAAGAAAATATTTAACTCTGAAAATTTTAAAAATCTAAAGAGTTTTTTATTAGTATTTCAAGTTTCATTTTTAAAAAAAAATTATCCTAAATAAGAGGAAGACTTTAGAGAGAGCTACTAATTTTGACCCTGCTAATGCTACTAAACATAATAATAGTTATAAAGCTATTAAAAACTAAATAGAAAAGAAAAATTAATATTTTTTTTATTAGAAAAAAGTAATATTTGTTGCGTTAATTATAGCCGTGATAATTGTGATTGTAATAATAATAATAATTTTATTGGCAATATATGCAAAATAAACGCAAGACAATCTTTATACCTTTGCTCAAAGCCTTTTTAGTGATTTTTCCTATCAAAATGCTTTATTTGTGATTTTGCTTCCATTTAAATGGGTCGAATCCGAAGTGCAAAATTTTTAATTTGTCTTTTTGTCAATTAATTTTTTTATTATTTTTATTTTATTAAATAAAAAAGAATTTAGTGAAATTATGCTAAAAAATATTTTATTCACTTATTTTATAAAAAATAAAAACTATTTTCGTTAAATTAATCGATTTTTATCGATCAAAAAAAATAATGAGATTAGTTTTGTTTGTCTTTGTCTTGTCTGTATCTCTTATAGTGATTTAAATGCTTGTTTGATTATTTTTTTTTGAATTCTGATTATAATACAAATATAAAATTTTTTTCTATAAAATACTTTAAATTGATTTAATAACACAATAGTGAATAATGACAGTCAATTTTTTTAAAATTTATTTGAATATATTTTATTTCTGTTATTTGATTGAAGCGCGACGAACGCGCAAAATCTATATTTATCGATAATTTTTCCTTTAAAATTGATTTTTAATTGATATATTTTGTTACTAGGAATAATATTCTTTTTTTTTTTGACAAATATTCAGCTATATTTTTTGGTTTTAAACATTCTAAATTATATATGCTTAATTTGAATAAATTAAAATTTTATTTAAAAAAAATCAAGTTTGTTTAGCTTTAATAAAAGAAATTAGGAGAATTTTATTTGATAAATTTTAATGCTAATCAAATTTTTTATGAAAATTTTGCTTAACGAAATAAACTCGATAATTTTTTTTTCAAAAGAATATCTTGTTTTTGATTAAAAAAATAAAAAAAAATTTAGAAAAATATCTAGATAATTTTTATAGTTATTTTAAAATCGTACCAAAAATTAAAGTGTAAATAAAGAATCAGAGAATGACTAAGGACCGATTGGCAGCCCTGAGAGCGGTTCGTTTTAAAAAATTAATTATCAATCATGTGATTTCATTTTAATTTTAGGCTCAGGAGGGTGATGATGAAGACATGGTTCAAATAGATATGTACCCCGTTGCTTTTATGGAAGAATTTTACAACCAAGTACAAGATATACGCACCAGTATTGAGAATGCTCATAAATATGTGGACGAAGTGAAACGACTTCATAGTACAATATTATCTGCACCTACAACTGATGATAAAATAAAAAACGAATTGGAGGATAGAATGTTCGAAATAAAGAGAACGGCTCAGCTAGTCAGGCAAAAGCTTAAAGGTAAATGAAAGCATGCATGATAAAGCTTAGATTTAAAAATAAATTTCAAAAGATATGGAGGCTTTTGTAGTAAATATGGAAAGTAAGAAACAAACTTTTAGTGCAGACTATCGAATTAGAAAGATGCAGGTTTGTAATTTTTGAAAAATAAATCATTTAAATTTTATTTTGAACAAAAAAATGTCAGCATTCGACATTATTTCTATATCTAATCGAAGTAATGAATGATTATAATAATGCCCAAATAGATTATAGAGAACGTTGTAAAGCTAGAATACAGCGTCAGCTCGAAATCAGTAAGTTATTTTAGTACTTTTGGTCAATGTTTGATCTTGATGTTCAAAATAAATGCTTGCATATTTTTATTTTAATTATTTTTATTGCTTTTTTTAGTTTTCTTTTTTGTCGCATTTATTCTCCGAAATTATGGGATCTTATAACAATGTTCAAATTCTACATCGTGATGCTTGTAAAAGCCGAATTCAACGTCAACTAGAAATTAGTAAGCTTTGATTGTGCTTGATTTTTTTTTGTCATTTAGTCAAAATTAAAAAGAAAGTGTTAAAACAAATCGATCTAAGATCTTCTCAAATTGAATCACATTTTTCATTAAGAATGTTAAAAATTTTATAAAAATTGACATTTGTGGGTCTGTTTTAGGGTTAAGAGTATAAAATAAGAACAAGATGAGATTAATTTTTCATTGCTAACAAACTTTTTTTAAATAAAGTCATGATTTTCAGAAAATTCAAAAAATTGTCTGAAATGAGCAAAAAAATTATATTATTATTTAATTTTAATATAAAATTTTAGTTTTTTTTTATTAATAAAATTGAAAAATGAAAATTCGAAGCATTTTTTTTTTGGTAATTTGATTTTTTTTTAAGCCGGTAAAAAAACTGATGAAGAAGAAATAGAGCGAATGTTAGAGTCCGGCAACCCGCAAATATTTACTGAAGGAGTAATATTTTTTAATTTTGAGTGAATTTTCTCAATTTTTTTTAAGATTTTGATGGAAACACAAAATGCAAAGCAAACTTTGGCTGATATTGAAGCTCGACACAAAGATATCCTTAAGTTGGAACAAAGTATTAAAGAGTTACACGATATGTTTATGGATATGGCAATGCTAGTCGAGTCTCAGGTATGCGAATTTATTCCTTATTTAAATTTTGTGTTTATATAAACAATTGATTAATATTTTTCAAACTAAAATTATCAATTAAAAAACCAATTAATTGAGCTGGACCAGTTGGCCTGTTTTCAACTAAAAGAATCCTTTAAAATTGATGAAAATTAAATCTCTCAAAAATCAAAAAATGTTTAGTGATATTTTATCAAAAAAAAATAGGTACAATTTTTCAAAACAGTTGACTTCTATAGTTAACGTCTATCAAGTTCATTTTTTAAGTGTTAGTACGTTTCATAGCAAAAAATTAATTCTAAATAGTTTAACATAAGTTTCTTGATTCTTAAAAAAAGCATACAAAAAACGGAGAGTCTTTACATTAATTGTAAAGTGAATTAAATAAAGTTAAGTGAACACTTATTACTAAAATTTAATTGAAAAACCAATCTATGTGATTATCCAAATTTTTCAAATTTTCTTTTGTTGTAAACATAAAATGTGTTTTGGGTCATCAACTCCTTTATCACCTACAAAAACTTTTCATTTCGATAAATTGATTTTAGCTCTTTTATTTAAACTTTTGATAAATCATCAAATTCTTTACAATTGTCATTCTTGTTTTATCTCACTCTATTAACTTTTGTTCTAATTTTATGATAATTTGTCAATTACATAAATTAATTTATGCTATAATTCTACAATCTTTGTTTCGTGATATCTGAACATAGTTTTTAATCTCAATATTAATTTGAAAAACCACGTCCGCTACATTATGTAGTAAGTATGCTGACATTTCCAGATTACTTTAACACTTTACAAGTCTATTAGAGCCTCGTTCTTTTGTATAAGTGAAGCCTTTACTGAAAAATTTCATACCATTACAGCTTGTCTTTGACATCCAATTCAATTTATCACATCCATATTAAGTGTATTCCGTTGCTCTATTCATTTATTTATTTAATTAAAAATTAAATCCCGTAGACAAATTAAAATGTAATTTTATATATATGAAAAAAAAATATAATATAATATTTTCATAATCTTTCTCACATTCTTCTTCATTGCAACTTTCTACATCACTAAAATTGTCCACTTCGGCTTCATCTTGACAATCTCCTCCACATTTATCCCACCACTGATTTCATCGTAAACACATAAATGATTTTATTCAATATTTAAATCACGAAATGATTATCCAACTATTTAATTTTAATAAATCATCTTTCTTACTAGCTAGGACATTCAAATTTACAGGAGCATAGTCTAATAAATCATCTATAATTCTTCTAATTCTTTGATTTTTTAAATTAGGTGGCTCATTACGATATATTTTCAGAAAATTACCATTTATATTCTAAAGACAATGATTTAATTTAAAATAGCTTGCTATGAAACATTACAGAGCCATTTTAAAAATTTAATTAATTATCAAATTGGTTTTTTAATTTTTAAATTTTAGTTCAATAATCAAATAGCTATTTTGATTCAATCGAATAAAAAGTTAGCAAATAAGATAAAAATTGTTGTGATAACTTAGGGTGAAATGATTGACAATATAGAACGAAATATAGGCCAAGCTACAGAATATGTGGAACAAGCCAAAATAGAAACTAAACAAGCTGTTACTTACCAGAAAAAAGCCAGACGTGTAAGAATATTTTTTATTGTAGCTATTGCACTAATCACTCTCAAAAAATTGCTCTCCTAATCTTATCACTTAATTCCTTTGAGCTGTATAATCATAATATTTAAATGGCAGAAAAAACGACAATTTTGAGGTATATTCGACTGAATCAAAAATAGGTGATTTAAAAAAAATTCTATCCTCTCATTAACTCACCATATTCAGGGTGAAATGATTGATCGTATCGAGTATAATATACAAAAATCAGTTGATTACGTATTAATGGCAAACGAAGGTACTAAAAAAGCACTTAAGTACCAAAGAGAGGCTAGAAGGGTAAGTTTATTAGGATTTTGTTTAAGTTGTATTATTTTTAGTTAGTTTTAATCGGATATGATTTTATTTTGGTTGAATTGTCGTTATTTTATGCTATTAAATTAATTTGCTAGCGCTATTTTTATACAAATGCTTGATTTTTTAAACTAAAAAGCTTTTTAAAAATTTTGGCTTTCTATCATTTATTAACGACTAACATCTATTCTGATTACTAAACTAGCTTTTTTATTAACTTTTCTTCTTAGCTAAAATTATTTGAACCAACAGCTATTTTTCTCTTTCGGTAAAAAAGACCTACTAACTATTTGCTTGTTAAAATACTTAAGTTATTTCAGGTATCATTATTTAAATGTCTTTTTACTTATTTAAACTTATTAGCTGTCAATCGATTTAAATCATTTATTGAATAGAGTAAAGAAAAGAGTAAATTTAAAAATGAATGATATTCCAATAAAAGTAAAAAAACATATTGATTGTCTATAGATGGCAGAATATACAAGAAATCTAATTTTTTTCCACAAGAAATTTTCAAAAATTAAGAAAATAAAACAACTTTAAAAATTTTATTAAAGAATCGATTTTTCAATTGATTTTGGTCGAGTTGAACTTTCAGCTTATGCAATCAGTTTTAGATTAAACCTCATTATTTTTCCATAAAATATTTTAATTTTCTTAAATTTATTTAGATATAAGTTTTCATTTAATGACAATCAATCATTTATTTCAAAATATAGTAATAGAATAGGAATTTTTAAAATCATATTCATAATCAGAATAGATGAGAGGAAAATTTTAAAATTATATTTGTTAAAATAAATATATTTTAAATCTAACTTCATTATTTTTACTTTTAAGAAAAAAATAATTATCATTATAATTGTGTTGGTAGTATTGCTGGTCATAGGATTAATAATTGCTGTGTCTGTACCAAAGTCAAGTTAACTGTATCACTTAAAAAAGTCTATTCTGAAGTCATCCATCATGAGTTCAAATTTAATGTTTAAATTCAAAATGAATTTTAAATTTAAAAAAATATTTTTTTTTTCAAATTAAGACCGGTTAGTGCATAATATTTTTATAAAAAGCCAAAAATATCGCGAATGCCTTTTTATTTTGATTTTTTAGTTAATTAATTTTTATATCTTAATTAATCTTTATTTAAAAAAAAAATGATTATATAAATTAAATAAAACTAATAAAGCTTTTTGGAACTTAAAATTAACTCTGGTATTGCACTTTTCCCAAATGCTTTTTGTCTTCTTAATATCGTATCAATAGAAAATATTTTAATTTAGGTTAAAAAATTTTCTAAACCAAGTAAATGCAAATATTGATACGATTTTTTAGCACTAATTTAGAATTTTGCAACTTTTTAACTATTTCAATGAGGAATTTCTCTTTTTTAAGAAAAAAATATTTATCATCATATTAGTGGTTGTTATCATAATTGTACTCATCTTAATACTAGCATTGTTGCTATGGATTTATTTGCCAAAGCCACCAAGCAATCCTAATGAAAATAATAATAATAATAATAATAATAGAAGAAGATAATCAACATCCATTAATAAAATACTTTATTTCGTCCTGTATATTATTATTTTATTTTTAAATTTAAATTAAAATCCGGAGCTATTTTTGAGAATGAAAAATTTTAAAACGAATTTATTTCAAATGTTATACAAATTTAGCGAAAAATGCAAATTATTTTAATACTGAGTTTTATTGTTATTATTTTAATGCTACTATTCGCACTCGGTATATCATATTGATCGAATTAAAATCAATTAAAAATCCAAAATTAATCAAACGATGGATCATGGATGCAAATTGTTTTGTGAATTTAAAAAATAATTTTAAATTTAGTTTTTTTTTTATTTAATAAAACTTATTCAATAAATATTATTTTTGTAATTTTGATTGTTTTATATTACTGTATGAAACCTTAAATAAATGTTGTACATGTTGATGTAGATAAATGTAGTCTATATTTGTCTAAATTTTTATTTTAAAGAACACGAGTGAATTTAAATTTTGACTGGATTTGAAAACATCTGATTGTATCATGTGGTAAAATTATCAAAATCATCTGTTAATTAAAGTTAAAAAATTTAAAGAATACAAAATCTAATTGCATCATATAAAATTTAGAATCCAAATAAAATACAACAGCTGGAAAAATTTATTGAAAAAAAAAAAAATTTTCTAAAACTAAAAATCTTTAATTATCTCAATAATTTTTCTTTTTTTTTCACCAAAATTAATTATTTTTAGAGAAAAAATTGTCTAAATTTTTTTCATTTTTAGATCTAAAACACTTAATTTAAATTATTAAATCATTATTGTTTGTTTTTTTTTTTAAATAATTTATTGTAAATATACAATTTTTGTTTCAATCTAAGCATTGGCATGACTAAAGATCGATTAGCAGCCCTCAAAGCGGTTTGTTTTTCAATTTGGATAAAATCGTATTTTAATTTTGGATATTAGGCTCAAGATGAAAACGACGATGATGAGGTTCATGTCAACATGGACCAAACTGTCTTTATGGAAGAATTTTTCAATCAAGTTGAAGATATTCGTAGCAATGTAGAAAGTATTCATAAGTATGTAAATGAAGTTAAAAAACTTCATAGCACAATTTTGGCCGCACCAACAACCGACGACAAAATTAAAGACGAATTAGAAGACAGAATGGCCGAAATTAAAAAGACAGCTCAAAAAGTCAGACAAAAATTAAAATGTAATTTACATTTATACATTCAAATAATTTTTTTAGTGTTTGACTAAACTAATTTATTGTTTTAAATTAAAGCCATGGAATCTCATATCGAGCAAGAAGAGTCTGACTCTTCAAGACAATCGGCCGACTTGAGAATTAGAAAAACTCAGGTAAAAATTTTTAATAACTTTTATTTTGACTAAATGGACTTTTTTAAATTATTAATTACTTTCTATTAAGAAATACTAATTAAATTAAAGAAATTAAAATTTAAACTTTTGAAAAGCTTATAATAACCTTTTTTTTTTAATTTTAAATAAAAATTTTTCAGCATTCCACATTATCTCGTAAATTTATCGAAGTAATGAATGACTATAATAACGCCCAAATCGATTATAGAGAACGCTGTAAAGCTAGAATACAGCGTCAGCTCGAAATCAGTAAGTCATTTAAGATTCTGGTCGATGTTCTTTTCTTTTTATTTGATGTAATTGTATCTGTTATTCTTAAAATTACCAAAAAAGAAATGTATTCTCATCAATTTTTTTTTAAATAGATATTGAATGTTATTTTAAAAATATTCAATTTTACTAATGTTTATTTTTGCTTTTTAGCCGGAAAAAAAACTGATGAAGAAGAAATAGAGCGAATGTTAGAGTCCGGCAACCCGCAAATATTTACTGAAGGAGTAACACTCTTTGATTTTGAGTGAACTTTTCTAATTATTAATTTTTTAAGATTTTAATGGAAACTAAAGTAGCAAAGCAAACTTTGGCTGATATTGAAGCTCGACACAAAGATATCCTTAAGTTGGAACAAAGTATTAAAGAGTTACATGACATGTTTATGGATATGGCAATGCTAGTCGAGTCTCAGGTGCGTCTTTAAAACATGATAAGAACATTGAATATCCAAATATTTTTTTTTATTAGGGTGAAATGATAGACAGGATTGAATTTAATATACAGCAGTCGGTTGATTTTATACTTACTGCTAATCAAGATACAAAAAAAGCTGTCAAATTCCAAAGAGAGGCAAGAAGGGTATGTAAACAAACAAAATAAGCCATTCTTTCTATTTTTTTAAATGTTAAAAGGTTTATTTGATTGTTGTAACATTTATATGATGCTTGTTTTGCCGTTTCAAATTTAAATTTAACTTAAAATTAAAAAATATTAGTTTGAATGTTTTACTAAATGATTGAAAAATTAAACTTTTAATTCAAATTTTTAACTAATAAATTTTTTTAATAATTAGAAAAAAATAATCATGTTAATATGCTGTGTGATAATTATTTTGATTTTGGGTTCAATGGCCGCTAGTTGGCTTGGTCTTAAAGTAAGATTTGCTTTTAAAAAACATTTTATTAAAATTTAAATTTCAGAAATAACTAATTGAATTAAATAAAGTGACCTAATTCAAAGAAACCTGAAAATACCCCATCGATACATTTGGCATAATCAATAAATATTCAACTAGTTCTAATTTTTTTATTTTCATTTTTGTGGAACCCAAATTACAATCTACACTATTAAAACTTCTGTTTGCACAATACCGGTGGTTGTGTACATGAAGTAATAAGAATTAAGATCTTTGACTAAATATTAAAGAAAATTTTTTTTATAATAGAAAGATTATAGATTAGTTTTCTATCATTAATTTCATACTATTTATTTACTATCTAGATTTTTTTGTTTTTAAAATCAATTATTCAGATTTGAGATTACCAGAATTTTCTTATATGCAAGCAAGATAATTTCCAAATTTTATATATTGTTTCGTTTGGGGTAAAATTTTGATTTTTCTTTTTCATTGTCATCCTTCTAGATTCTTATGCACTAGAGAATTTTTTTTTAAATTGATTTTGTTTTTAAATTTTTTTTTCAAAATTATTTTTAAAAATATTGTTTATGTACCAATAAAATTTTTATTAATATAATTTTTTGATTTAAAATTCATGAAATAAAGATTTGCGTATGAAATAAAGACTTTTAAAATTAAGTCCAAATAACTTAAAATTAGGTTTAAGATTTGTTATTTTATTTTTTTTCCAAATATAAATAATTTGTTTTCTAAAATTTCATTATTTAACGTTTTATATAATCTTCTTTATTTTGGGCTCATAAACTTCAGAAAATTTCTGATTTTTTTTAAAGAGATTGAGTAGTAGTAGTAGCAGAAGTATGAAGAATCATGCGTAGCGTGTCAAAAGTAGATGATTTTCTGTAGAAATGTCAAAAAACGGCCGAAGTTGTACTTCAGTGAGTTCATTGTGGGTAAATTGAAGGCATTATTAAGTAAGCAATTTCAGATGTTAAAATGTCTTGGATTACAAAAAAAAACTGTTTCATATCGATTTGAAACAGTTGAAACAGAAACGATTCCGATCGGAATCGACTTTGGATACCTCTTGGTGTTTTTGAGCATTGTGGTTTTTCAGCATACCAGTTTAGATGCTCTAGATTTAATGTGAGCTTATATTTTTTAATTACTTCCTCGCCGATAAGCCCTATTTTTAATGCAGTTAAGCCAAGTTTATTAAATTGATCCTCATATGTTGTTTAGTGTATGTATTCCAGGCAAATTCCAGATCTAAGCTAACGCAAAATGTATAATTTTTTTCCCAAATTTGGCATTTCATGATGTAAAGACCTTTTTTCGAGATTTTTGATGGATTTGCTGACTTGATGTGATCACTCTAAGTCGTTTGAGATTACAATGCTAATATCTCTTTAAAATTTAGTTATGGTTATTTTAATAAAGTATTTGCATTTTTTCCATAGCTTTTGAATTACTCATGTTTACAAAATGAGATACAACTTTTATACAAAAAACTACATTACCTAATGTTCGCGACCAAATACTGAACCATCAGTGGTGCCGTACCAAACCGTGCTTTTATAAAAGATCCACACTATAAGCAAGAGATATTGTATTTTCAGACTTAAATAGCATAAATTTTAAAAAAAATTTGTCTGATTTTGACACAAGCTTAAAACTTATCACTTAAATAAAGAAAATTTTACATTAATATTTTATTTTAGAAATGTTAAAAAACTTAAAATTTAAGTAAATAAAATTAATATAAATTGTAAATTTGTTTTCTTTTGGAAATTTGCCAAATTTTGACCTCCAATCAATTAAAGAATAAACTATTTCTTTATTTTCAAGTACATAAGTGGATTTTAAATTTTGATATTCGATTGCTTTGAAATCATTCACAATAAATTCAATTTTGCCACAAAATACAATAATCGATTTAATTCAAGAAAATACTAGGTAATTCGTTCATAATTTATGAGTTCTTTGAATCACAGCTTTGAACGTTGCAAAGGAACATTTTTATTAAAAAATACATATAAAAAAGGAATATTTTTAAATTAAATTTGCTTTATTCTAATATAGAAAGTTGATTTATCTATAAAAAATGTCCTTATAATTATTTTTTTACAGTTACCTACTAAATATTTTCAAGCTCGAAATTAGTAAATCATTTACATAAATACTTATATTTTTCAGTATTTTATATAAATAAAAAGATCGCTTAATTAGAATTTTTTCTACATAATTTCAAAATGAATACGACATCATGTGAAGAAATTATGGTTGAAACTGACCCAGTTTATGAGACATTTTTTTAAACCTTTTTACTGATCTTTATTTTATAAAGTAAATTAATAATAATAGCTCTCTCTATGTAAAATTAATTTTGTTATAATGATCAAGGTTTAATAAGCCTAAATTGCATTAGAAAAATGCAACAAATTGATATTTATATTTATTCCTATTAGTCGTAATACTAAAATGCTAAGTAAATGCAAAGTTTTTTTACTACATATGTGTATTTACTATGTAAATGTTGTGGATGTTAGAACTCACAATTTATGTTACGAAAATCCTACATTTCTAGCTTACAGTGCATATTTGACAAATTTCCTTATTTTAACTAATTATTCGTTATTTTTAATAAGTTTCCGTAATCTTACGTGAATATTAGTGGGTAGAGATATGTTTTATTAATTACGTCTTCTAAAACTTAACATAATATAACTAACAAAAAAGATTTCGTAGTTTAACATCATTCAAAATAATCGGCTTAATTTAATTTCAACTTTATTCATTATTTTAACAGTTTTCTTTCTGAGCGAAAATTATTTT
Source organism: Brachionus koreanus (assembly GCA_016987375.1). Classification (NCBI taxonomy): domain Eukaryota; kingdom Metazoa; phylum Rotifera; class Eurotatoria; order Ploima; family Brachionidae; genus Brachionus; species Brachionus koreanus. The sequence goes on along the minus strand of PJRA01000263.1, from coordinate 2,314,325 downwards.
TAAAAAATTTTTTAAAGATTTTCATTAAATTAAATATTTTTATTTTTTAGGTCAATTTTTTTTTTGCTTTTTTTAAATTAAATTAAAATAGTTACAAAAAAAATGATATTAATTAATAAATAATAGTCTATTATTTGTGCTTTTTAATATTTTCTAAAAAGTTTGGACTCTGACTTAAAATTGAAACGCCTTTTTAAAAGCTTTTGACAAGTCCGAATTTGCTTTTCCTACTAATTGCAAATCATTTTCCAATTAGTTATTAGCATTAACATGATCTTGATTCATTATAATAATTAAATAATTTCAGAACTATTTGAGTCAGAAAATTGATTGTTGCTGCCATTAATGAGTAATTCTTACTTTGTTTAGGCAAATATGAAAAATAAAATTATACTAATGATTAAGTTTGCGAGTAACTGAATATCGAAATTGAATGCATGATCAATATTGGCTTGAATAAATAAATTTATAAAATCGATGTATTATTTTGAACAAAGAATCACATATTGATAAAATATAAAATCCAATATGTTAAAATACTTGAAGCTATCAAAAATGAAATTTTTTTTATTTGATTTTTCCATTTTAACGAAGACTGATTTTCCTTAAAAATTAAAATGAAAAATTAAATCCCTCAAAAAAATACGAAAACTTTCAAAATAATTATCAAATAGTTGTTGATAGGAAAATTGTCTGCTGCTTTTAATTCAAGTCTTATAATTCTATTATATTTATTTTCAATAAAATGAATTTAATTTTACATTAAAGTTAATTTAATAAGGATGAAAATCATCAAAAAGAGCATATTAATTTTTTCTATAAAATTATCAAATTATCTTGAAAAACAAAATCAGAAAGAAACAAAATGAAAAAAATTTAATTAGAATTCGAAAACAAGAAGTAAAAAGAATTTCTACAGTAAGATCGATTTTAAAATAGCAATAATTTTAAAAATTATTTTTTTTAAATTAAAAGCTTTTTCTGAGAGAAATTAGGCATGGTATACATAAACAATTATCTTTGGTTGAGAAAAAAATCGCTAAAAGCTTTTATTTTTAACATCGAAGTGAGTTAGATTTCTTCATAAACAAAATCTGATTAATTCAAATAAGAGTTTAGACCTTTTGGTCTAAATATTATAGCTTCTATTTTCAATTTAAAAAAAAGAATAGCTATACATGGTAAAAGCTCGAAATTTCAAATTATTTTTTTTTTTTATAAAAATTATTTCTAACTTTTATTAACATGATAATTTTAAATGAAAAATTAATAATCTAAATAAATATGATATTAAATTTACCTTATTTGTGAATTTATTTTAGGATATTTTAGAAAAACAAAAAAGAAAAGTTCCATTTCAATTCACTTAAAAATAAAAAAAAATGTAGAATTTAAGATGAATCTAAAAAGTAATATCTCTAAATTATTGATGTTAAACAATTATATTAATATTTCAATGATAATAAAATATAATTTTTATTGTCAAAATGATCAAAACTCAAAAAAATATCAAAGAAATATTTTTTTTGTATCAAAACTATTCATCTAAAAGTTGTAAGTTTCATTTAATCAATAAAATTTCTTTTGTACAATGTTTTATGCTTAAAAAACAACAGTCAAATTTTTCCGAATGACTCTATGAAGATAATAGGAAAATTTTGCAGATTTAATTTTAAATTTGATATTGTTTATTTCGTTTTTTTATTATTGAATATTTATATTTTTTAATTAAGATCATATTTTATCATTTCTTAGTTAGATGCTGATAGCTAATGATGAATTATTTCGTCTGCAATTTTATTAATTTTTATTGTAAATAAATCCGAAAACTTAATTTACTTGAAATCGAATTCCATATTATAATTTCTTATTTAAATAATTGAATAAAGAATTTATCTAATCTTAAATTACTGATTTATTTTCTCTTAGTTGTATTCAAAATCGTCAGTTTAAATAGTAAACATTAAACTTGTCGCATATGTTTGTTTCGATCTATTTGTTTAAAAGAGTCACTCGAAATAAGTTTACATTTGTAAATAATCTGGGTAAATATAACCCAAATTCTTAGCTAAATCAAGCTTGATTTTTTGAAAATTTTAATAAAAGCCTCTGAATAACTAACGAATGTTTATAAGCAAATAAAATGATGTTCAATCAAGCACAGTTGGGTTAATTTTAGCTAGGTAATATTTAATTTTTTTTAGTGAAAGAATATTTTAGATTAACAACTTTTTATAATTTATAATGCAATTGTTAGTTAAATTAATGTCAAAACCTTTTCTTTGGGGATGATGAACGGACTAAATCAGTTAAAATTTAATCGAGTAAGCATTTGGGTAAAAACATTTTAAAATGCTAAGTTGTTTGAAGCAAATATATCAAATCCTATGTTTTTTGTTAATTCTGTAATTGGTAAAAATAATTAGATTAGTTTGGCATTACATTTAGCTGTAAAATTTCAAGACTAAGATTAAAAAATAAAAACAATGTAATTAAGTTAATTGTTATCATTTTTTAAAAAGAAAAAATAATTCAAATTAAGCTATATATTTTTGTAACCAAATGAGCTTTGAAAATTTTAGATCAAATTTATTTAAGTTACGAAAACTTTTATTAACATGATTTGATATTGGATATTTTAGGATAAATTATTCTATAGAATAATAATCATATACGTTCAATTCAAATCAGATAAAGGCATTACAATTGAATGATTTTTCTGTTTCATGCAAATATACATTTTTATATTTCAAGTCCTAATCAAAATTATAATTATGAATGAAATATGAATATTTCATGCAATGGATGAATATTTTAATCATTTTGTTTTAAAATATTCCATTCTACTCAAATACTTAGCTCCTTTTTAAGTCATTTTTATTGAAATAAATATTAATTTATTTTTGATTAATTTTATTAATTTTTAATGGTATTTTTATGCATTGATAAAAATCGCTAGTGATTATGCTAATCATTCATTTAATTAATTTCTAATCCAGGAACGCCATCAATTTTTATAACGAGTTTTATCTTCAATTCGACTAATCCCTTTAGTCTTACTTTCTGCTTAGAATCAAGAAAAAATGTCTATGATTTGATTTTTGGCATTTTTTTTTTAAGTTAACCATTTTATTTATTCCTTCTTTTACTAAAATTTAATACTGTTGCTATTTTCCAATAAATCAGAATGCACATTGACATCTGGTACTTTTAAATTAAGCTTTTTGTTATAAACAAAATTAGTTGATTTTTGAGCCTGTTTTATTTTATATTTTTTCCTAAGGTAATTTTAAAATTGATTTTATGAACAACAAAAAATAACGTACATTTATTAGGATTAATTTATGCTTAATATTTGAAAAATTTCAAAATTCTCTAGGACATAGTGACATGTGTATTTACTTTATGTAAAAATAAAACAAAATCTAGCAAAAAATTATTCATTAGTTAAAAAATTTCAATATTAATTTCATTTTATTCATTAAAAAAATTTATCTGCTCCTTATCGCTTAAAATACTCAAATAAAGTAATTTTTTTTCACTCTATCTAAAAAAATATTAGTAAAAAAACAATAACTTTTTTTTAAACACTGAAGTAAAACCTAAAAAGTACTTCGACAAAATTTCTTTTCGATTTATTATTTATTACTAAAATTAAATCGAATCTAAAAATAAAATAAATTCTTTTTTCGAAAATTTGTCTTTATATGAATAAAATTAGTGCTTCAAAATGTTTTTTAAATGGTAAAGCGATAATGAAATGAAAAAATGCCAAGTTCAATTCTTGGAAATATTTTTGATGACTAATAATTAAAGATGCATAAAGAAAAAATTTATGAATTCATTTGAGATTAGTAATTTTTTTTTCAAGAATTTAGACATATCTTATAAAAAGAATTTCTTTTATCTAGAAAAATTTCTAAATAAATTTATTATAGCACTATGAGGTTTTTAGCGATTTGTTGTTTATTGGATTTATCTTATCTTGACTTCGTGCACACCTAGTTTTTAACTTCATTGTTATGCGAAAACCTTGGCTTAAGTGCCAAATTAGAAAAAATCCAAGTAATTAATTTTTTTTAGAATATCAAAGGTGTGTTGTTTTTTTTTAAATGCGAAAAAAACTATCTTTAAATAAAATTAGAATTTTCATCATAAATTAAGTGAGTTATAGCTTTAAATTTTATGTCTAACTTTTAGATATTCAAAGATCTAATTTAAAAACTCTATTTATTTAGTGGCTTTCATTCAAGTTTTCTTAGTTAAAAATTGAATCCTTTGCCTGCAATAAAGTAAGTAATAAATTTAACCAATTGATTAGCTCTCAAATGATAAAAACTAGAGTATTTACACTTTGTTAATGTGGATAAAATCATAATTTATTTTATTTTGTGTCTAAACTTAAATCTAAGTTTGCTTGAATAATTTCAAGTATCGGTTAATATTTTTCAAATTCGATTAAAATATCGAATTTTATCTTAATTTATATTTTCATAGTAAAAAATCACTTGTACAGAAGATAAAAAGTTCCGTTTATCTTTTAATTAAAGAATCTATTTATAAATCAGATAAAAGTTTTTGATTAGATAAACAATTTAGTCGATAATTGTAGAAATTATTCATTTTAAAAATAAAGTTTAAATTTTTTTAAAGTTCTTTTTTTTAATTAAATTTTTTGATAAACATTTTAAGATTAGAAAAGATTTATTTTTGGAAAAAAACTTAGTTTGATTAACCTTTAGTACAATTTAGATAGATAAAACTTAATGCCTAATCGGCAGTTATTACGATCAGAACAGTATTCAATTTGTTTAATACTAAGTACTAATATTCTGTCAAAAAATTAAAGATTAAACGTGAGATCATAGAAATATAGAAAGGTCGTTGTAAGAATTAGAGAATATTATTGCGATAATAATTTCTTAGAAATTTTTATTTGAAACAATTTCAAAATAGATATTAAATTGTGCATGATTTATTTGAGACTGAAATTAAAAAAGGAAATTAATTTCTTTTTATGAAATTTAATAATTAAAACATCCAAAATCGATTGCTTGAAACATCATTCACACCATCATCGATTTGTCTATAAAATCAAAAAAATCATGCTTAATTCATATTTTGTAGAAAATTTTTCAGAAAAAAAAATTCAAATTTTTATTTAATAAGTTTTAAATTATCAGCTTTCAACTTTTATCAAGTCGGATCAAATAGTTTATTAAATTTAAGGCACAAAAAGTTTATTTTATTTCTTAAGATTGTGATGGAAGACCTCAGTAAAAAATATTTTTTTTCCCCAGTTTTCTTTATTTAAAATTTACGCATCTAAATATATTTAATTAATTTAAGTAATCTAAACTCGACTAAGAATGGCATCCGGTTTGTAACGACAATAGTTCCTTAATGGAATATTCTATTTAGAAATTATATGAATTAACTCTGTTTGTTTTGTGAAAAAATATCTTCGAGCAATTTTTTGAAATTGTTTATTCATATTAATTTAATTGCGTAGGCTCTTATTATCTCTCTATCTAATTTTAGGCTCTTTTTGCCTATAGACCAAATATTTTAAATGTATGTTTTCTAGCTTTTGGTATAAATTAAGAAAGCTTTCATGCAATTTAATTTAGTACTTTTATTTACTTTAATTAACCACTTGATGAGTTATTTCAGTTTGTTTGTTCATGACCGAGCTCAAATAAATTTTCCAAAAGAAACAAAAAGCACCAAAAAAACAAAAAGTTTAAAATTTTTTATAAAAAAATTTGTATGGCTTTAAAAGAGTGATGTTATTTAGTTAAAATGTCAAAATTCTTAGGAGAATTCCTGAATTAATAATGAAAATAATCCACATTTGTAACTTGAAAATATTTTCAAAAGTAAATTGTAAAATTTTTTTTTCTTATTTGTAACAAATTAAACATACATTTTGTTGTTCTTCTCATTTCAACAATCTCTCACTCTCTACTCAACACTAAAATCATAAAAATAAAAAATTATTCATTAGCTTGTATACACTCTTTCCTTTCTTTTTCTTCTCGATCGTATATCAAAAATTTTGAAAACAAAATCAGAATCAATTTATCTCAATTATTCTATTTTTTCATTAAATTTTTTTCATTTTAAATTTAATATTCATGACAACCATAAATTAATTAATTAAACAATTCATTTCCAGGAAAAAAAATGCCTATTTGGATCAATTAATTGCTCTTTCAAATGAGTTCAAAAAATGCCATTGAAAAAATATAGCACATCGTCTTTTCTGCAATCGAAGAGCCTCGAGTCGGACAACAAATCTCCAACAGCTAGCTATCGAAATTCGCTCGTACAGCATCAAAATTTGACCAATCATTTGTACTCGATAAACGATCTTTTGCCAAATATAATCGAAACAGCTGTTGGTTGCTCGGCCTCGGCATCTGCGACTGGATCTGCAAGCGCTGCCGTAAACAGCAATTCTTCTAATTTGAACACATCTAGCTCATCGTCTGCTTCCTCGTCGGGCCCCACTGAACGATCTTTGAACGAAATCAAGTCTCGACTTTATGAGATATTCTCTCAGATCGAACGCGAGTTTGACATTTTATTTTTAGAAAATACGCGTTTGAAGCAGCAGATTCAACAATGTGCTGGTGGAAATCAGGATATTTTAGAGCAAGAACAAAACGGCGTTTTGATCAGCAAAAATGCGTCAATGAACACAAATTCTTCTTCATCGTCGACTCTAGTGGCAAACAATAACTTTTCACCAACTCGTCTCAAAGAAGAAAAGACCAACTCAATGGGTCTAAATAGTTCAATGACAATCAGTGCTTTTTCTTCAATAAACTCTGGTGCTAGCAAAAACATGTCTAGTTCCAAGACTAGCAGCCAAATAGTTTCTAAAAATAGAATTAACAATTTGTCTTTTCCCAAGTTCAAGCCAAATGCACGGGAGTTTATTATGCAGTCAATAAAGAATACTTCTGCTCAAATAGTCAATAAAACTCAAAATCACAACAGTCTCTTAACTTGCAAAAGCAATGGCTCTCTAACAGGCCACAAAGACGGCATTTGGGACATAAATTGTGTTCAAGTGCCAAATTACTTAGTCAAAAGTGGACACCATTCTCAAAATTTGTTGCTAGGCACAGCATCAGCGGATACAACGGCAAGACTTTGGTACTACAGTTTGAATTCAATAGGTGTCAATTCTACCAGCTCTCCTGGTCAATCGCCTCAAATAAACACTCAAAACAGTTTGTCAAGTTCTTTATGTGTCCAAGAATACTCGGGTCACACTGGCTCGGTCAATTCGATTCGCTTTCATCCAAAGTTTTTCACAAGCTCGACCAATTTGGTGCTGAGCTCATCGGGCGATTGTCAAGTTCACATTTGGCAATGTGTCCTAAATCAAAACATGGAAAGTACTGAGATTAAAAATGACTGTAACTACGTCAACTGTCATCTTTATACGACAAACGCAGTAAATAAAATTGATGATCAATTTTCTCAGCCATCTATTATTCGCTCACCAATACAGCGTTTCGAAGGACACCAAGATGCATGCATTGCAGCCGAGTGGTTTCCCGATGGAGACTGCGTTGCAACCGCTTCTTGGGACCGTACGGCCAATGTCTACAATGTTGAAACTGGAAAAATATTATGCAATTTGCAACATGACGATCACCTTACTAATGTAAATATTCACAAAAATTTTAAAATTCTGCTTACATCGAGTAAAGATACTACATTTAAAATATGGGACTTTCGCGATCCAATCTGTAGTGTACAAATTTATCAGGGTCATAGTCGAAGTGTAAACAGTGCCATATTTGTGAGCGATGATAAGATTGCCACCTCAAGTGATGATCACACAGTCAAAATCTGGGATTTGAGAATAATGCGAAGTCCTGTATGCACAATTAATTGTAACTCAGGGGTGAATCGCATTTGTAACATGACAATTTCAACTGATACAGGTTCAAGTGAGACGTTTCTTTGTCTACCATTGGACAATCGCGATATAAAAATTTACAATATGCAAGGCGAGAGAATACTTAGACTGAACCGGAACGACCGGATTGGACATCGTCGGCTAGTGACTAGTTTGGCCAGCTGTAATAACAATTTGTTTAGTGCTTCGTTTGATAAATGTGTAAATGCTTGGTCGATTGACTACAATGCATCCAAGTCTTCGGTAATGAATAAGGTTTCGCTTAGTAACAAGGAGAATGCTGAAATTATTTCAACTAATGGTGAAAATGGTCAATGTTTTAGTACTGCAAAATATGTTGATAGCCCGTCGATTTTAACTCAATTGTCGAATTTAACAAGTCCAAATAATCAAAATAGTGTTCTAGGTTCAAAAGCTAGCAATACAGCAATTAGGTCTGTTCAAAATTCAGCTAAATTTATCGAAAAAATTAAGATTTAATTTTTTTTTATTAATTTAATGTGTTTAGAGATTAGCATTCTTAAGTTATTTTTTAAATTTTTTTTATTGAGCAGTTTTACTCTTCTTTTTTTTTTGAAAAAAAAATGAACAAAATATTTATGAAATGTTTTGTTTAGATTTTTTTGACGGAAACTATTTTATCTTTTTTTTTTGTCTTTTGTTTGAGTAATAAAATATCTAATTTTTTTCATTTTGTTAAATAAGTTTAATTTTTTTATGTTAAACTAGAATAATTATTTGATCTAGTCATTTAATTTTAAATAATTAATAAAAAATTTTTCAAAGCTTTAAATATAATTTTTTTGTTGAAACAATTACAAGAAAACACTTATTAAATTAAAAGTTAAATTTTCAGAAATTGTGAATATTTTTTTTATCGATTATTTTATCTCAGGATGCTAAACTTGTGAACTAAAATTTTCCTTTATATTTTTTATACTAATTTTTTTGAAGTTTTATTTTTCATTTAAAAACTTTAGTCCTAGCTAACGTGAAAAGAACGTAAATAAAAGTAAAAAAAAATAAAGTTAAATCTGACTAAGCTCTTAATTATAACTAAAAAAATATGCATCTTCAAACTTTTCGGTAAATTTGTTTTTATAAAGGTTGAGGTTATTTAAAGAGAATTAATTTTAAATTCTTCTAAATTTTAAAAAGAAAATATCTTAAAAATTTTTGGTGAATTATCAAAATAACATTATATTTTTTGCACATAATCTGTTGTCAGATTTACGCATTTATGCGTTGCAACCACTATACTATACTAACCAAACATAATTTTTTTCACACTCTTAAGTTTCCATGGTATACTTTAAGACTATCTTGTCTTTTGAACAAAATCATTGAATATTTAATTTTCATGTTTTATAAGATAATTATCTTATAAAACATGAAAATTATATTTATTATTTATTTATATTTATTAGTTTTTTAGAATCTCTAATA
>PJRA01000263.1:2264423-2303803 GCA_016987375.1 Brachionus koreanus | reverse complement strand
AAAATGCTTTCAATATATCAATCCTTACCCATTCTATTAATATTCAAATCCATATAAACAATAAAAAAAAAAGTCGTTTCTTAATTTTTTCGCAATACTGGAAATTCAATTTAATTTTTGGCCCTCATTAGGCTTTTCCACAAATTTAAATAAAAATAAGAACAAAATAAATTCATAACACACTATTATAATAAAAACAATAACATTATGATTTTTTTTTGTAACAAATTAACAGTGAATATAATAAGTTTAATGTTAATTGAACTTAACAACCCTTTTTGGAATAAATTGGTTTGAAATATAACAAATAGATAAGAAATAAAATTTTTTTTGAAATAAATTTGATTAAATTCTGGTCTGATGTTCGTTCTTCAAGGGTAAATAGTTTAAATATAAATACAAATGAAAGAAAAAGCCTCATTTAATAAATTAGAAAATTTTAATCAAATAAAGTGAACAATATTTTTTTTTGCAAGGGGCTCAAAAATTTAGCTTCCAAAAAATGGATTTTCGAAATCTTATTTAAATCACGTAATTTTTCGAATTTTGTGACATGTCTTTAAAAAAGAGTACTCTATTTTAGTGACACGCTGTTATAACATGTAAAAGATTCTTTTGTGACATGTCATTAAATTCGGATAATTACGTTATGTTGATTTTCAAATGATATTTTCAAATTATTATGAAATGTTTTATTTACAAATAGAAATTTATTAATTTGAAATTTACTTTATTTTTATTTTGAAGCCATTTTACGATCAATCGATTTACTGATAAAATAACAGTCTATTAAACGGTCAATTTTTATTTTTGTTTCATAATATTTAAAGAGATTTTTAAAGAAAAAATTAGAGCAAATAAATATTTTATGGATTCTGAGAAAAATTTAAGTTAGATTTTTAAATAAAAATAAAAATTTGAGTTCTATCTAATTTGCATTACGCTAGAAGTAAAAATTAGTTCTAAAATTATACTATTTTGAAGAAATGAACCTCAATAACCTGGCCACTGGTATAAAAAATACACTTTCATTTTGGGCTAGAAATTTCAGGTACTTATAAATAAAATTATTTTATTTGAATTTTCAAGATTTAATTTTTGAAAGTTCGTCCTCAAAGCTAAATCATGTGCAATTCATGAGTAGGATGAAAGTAGTTGATGATAGCAAATTGGCAAGAGATGGAATGGCATACAAGAGAGCTCCGAAGATCATTCATGTTTATAATAAAAAACGAATAGGTACAATAGGAGATAGAGTTTTGTTAGCTGTTAAAGGTCAAAAACAAAAGGCAATAATTGTCGGCTGCAAAAATTATAACAGAAAAGATGGAATTCCTAATTTTGACACAAACAATTGTGTTTTGGTTGACGATCAAGATACACCACTTGGATCAAGAATCACTGTTCCGATTCCTTCCTCACTAAGAAGTCATCCTAATTGTACTAAACTAATTGCATTAGCTACTAATTTTGTTTAAAAATCGATCGTTCCTTTAAAAATAAATTATCAGAATAAAAGCTTCTTTGTAAATTTAAGATTTGAGAAATTAATTTTTAAAAATTTTTACCAGACTTAACTTAAATGATCAATTTAAAAATCGCAAAGAAAAATTATATTATGTTCTGAAAAATCTGAAATAGATTTATAGAAAAACTAGATAAGGCATTACTAATGAAATTAAACAGTCGTTCAAAAAATCAATGAAAAAACTAATTATCAATTCATAAATAAATTATTATTAAGAACCAATTTTAAAAAATTTCATGTAAAGAGATTTTTAAGAGACTAATATTTTAATCTGATGATATATTTAGCTAAACTTGAGGATAAGAAACAAATATTTGAATTTTAAAATAAATATTTTAGATTTTATAAAAAATTTGTTTTGTTTTGTTTCGGAAACAACTCGTTAAAATTTTCTTTCGATTTTAGCAATTATTTTATTTTTTAAAGATAAAATTAAATTAGTCAAAAACAATTGAATAGAAATTTTTTATTTTTTCTATTTTTGAAGAAGTTTAGAAGAACCTGGCATCATTTTTTTTATCATTATATACAAGTTTGGACCGTTCAAAAAATTCTTAATTTGTAGTTAGTTTTTAATTAAACAGTTATTTTTATTAAATTTATAAAATCTGTGCAAATTTTTAATTTATTCATTCTTAGAATAGAAATTTAGATTTTCTCTCAAACATGTCAATTATTAGAAAAGCATTTTTCTTTTCAGTCTCATTTTCAAGACCAGAAGGATATAATTTTTTAGAATTAATTAATACAAAAATATTTGAAAAAAAAAGAACAATAAATTATTATTCAAATTTAATTGATTTCTTTAATTAAAAATTAATATCAATTTTATTTCTTCTTTAAAAGTTGACTGTTTTTTAGAACTAGTTTACGCCACCATTAAATAAAAGTTCTGAAATATTGATTTCTTTGATTAATTTTTGAAAAAAAATACCACTAGAACAAAATTTTTAAATTTTGAGCTCTAAATAAAATTAATTAGTTTTTTTTTTAAGATGAACACCAAATAAAAATATACGTCTAATTCATCCCACTGTATAATTTTTTACAGCAGTAATTTTCAATAGAATAATTAATTTGAAATTACTCAATTTTGACGGAAACTAAACCTGTTCAAATTCTACTTGAAAACATTTAATTTCCAAATTCGATTATATTAATGCTTTAATAAATAATTGTTCAACAAGTTTGATTTCTTTGTCTTAATCGATTAGAAGTCAAATACAATTTTAAAAGATGCTTAAAAAGTTATCTCTCAACAGTCAGTTTTTGTTTTCGGGCACATTTTAAAGCTTGTTTTCTTATATTTCTATGTTTGCTTTAAAAGGGAATTTTTATTTAAATGATTTAACAGTATTTAGCTTTAAAAATTCAAAACAGATGCGACTTATCCAGATTGGAACAGCAAAAAGTAAACTTAAAAGAAATGAGGTAAAGAAGAAATTCGAGTTAACTCTTAATTATTATGGATGAGTTGTGTTAATGTCTTGAAATTCAAAGGAGTGAAAACTTAAGAAAATTTAATTTCATTTCTTTTTGAAAAACATTAGCTAATTTTTAAAAACAAAAACTGGTCATTAGCTTTTTGACCAGCTTTTTTTTCTTTATATTAATAATGTTCTTAGGTTTTCGGGTGAACGGTTAAAAAAATTAGTTTACTAATAATCTGAGATTTAAAATTTTATTCAGGGAAAAAATAATCATTTTTAGGCAGAATAATTTATGCTTAGTGCTGTTGGATTTTTTTTAATGAAAATAAAGCTCTTTTATAAGTAACAATAAAAAAAGGGAAAAAATGATAAAAATAAATATGAAAAAAAGGGAATTTTTTTTTTAAACTTGCTATTTTTTAAATTTAAAAAAAAAAATTATTGATAAAAATATTTCCTATTTTTATTCTTTTATTAAGTTTATTTTATGAATTAGATTAATTCCATTAAAATTAAATTATTATCAGATTGTTCATTTATAATATTATCATTAAATTATTAAAAAAATTTATTAATTATAAATAATAATGTAGTAATTTAAATCAGTTTTTATAAAGGCATTCATTATCATTTTTTCATGATAAAAATTAAAGATAGAATAGAATGCATCTTGAGCTTTTTTGTTTCGATTTTTTTATTTTGCTTATCTTTGGCATAATTTTTAAAATATTTAATTTGAAAATGCTTTAAATTATAGATTTAGAATAAAAAGCAAACAATTCTAAGGATTTCATTAAATGAGATTTAGTTTAATATGCAAAAATGATCGGATCCGTTCTCTTATTTGGCATGATTTTGTTGATTGGTAGGATTACTGCCTCTGAACTTAACTTGGACTTGCCGCCATCTGAAAGATTCCGAATAGAAAACAAGACCGAGTGCAAAATGTACCAGAAAAACTGCTTTGTTAAAATAACATCGAGCTATCTCATAACTTTTGCTAACATGAAGCCGGACAAATCGAAAATTTTCGAGTACAAGTCAATTAAAAAGTGTTCTATTAATGACACAAAACTTAAAGATTGTTCAAAATTCAAGAATTTCATTTCACCTAACAAAAAATTATATCTTTTGGATATCAAACCAAAACTAGTTGGTAGAGCCTTGCTCGAATTTGAATATTTGATTGATAACAATTCTATTGTGGCCAAAAAAATTCATAACATTGTAATAAAAAGTCCAAAGAGATTCATAGATATTTTTCAAATTCTATACATAAGTTTTGTATCGGTTCTTGTATCTGTCATAATGGGAATATTACTTGATTTGGATTCTCTAATTCAAATTATAAAAATGCCTGTACCAGTTTTAATAGGATTTGTTGCACAATATTTGTTCATGCCTTTGGTAATTTAAAATGCATACAATAATATTTATTTTTTAAAAATTAAAAAAAATATTTAAAGTTAACTTATGCGTTTATAAACATTTTTAATCTTAAACCAATTGAAGCACTAGCTCTCTTTATATATGGTAAAACAACTTAATTATATCATAGTGTTAATTAAATTTAATTTTTTTAGGTTGTTCACCCGGTGGAGTTGGTTCAAATAATTGGACAATAATTTTCAATGGAGACATAGATTTATCCGCCATTTTAACTTTTGTTTCAACAATGTCTAGCATAGGTATTATTAAAAATGTTAATATAAAATGAAAAATTTATTGATTTGTTTTAAAAAAAAGTCATGATGCCATTATGGTTTTATACACTCGGGAAAAAAATCTATGTAAAAGCCGATATAAAAATACCCCTCTTTAAATTGATAATGAATCTTCTTTTTACTATAATTCCATGTCTGCTTGGTTTGATATTGGCTCAAAAATTTCCGAAATTGAAAATATGTTTAATGAAGTATGCTAAAAAAATTATAGGCTTTATGGTTATTAGTTTCATTGCTTTAAATTTGGCATCAAAATTCTATGTTTTTAAATTAATCACATGGCAACAATGGGTCACGGGTCCACTTATTCCATGGACCGGTTTTGTCATTGGTGCATTTTTGGCATGGATTGCAAACCGTCCATATAAAGTATTTTTTTTAGAATTCTTGAATTCCTTTTTTTTCCAAACTTTTTATCTAAAGCAAATCTATACAATTTCGATTGAAACTGGTCTTCAAAATGTTAGCATTGCATTTCTTATAATAATGCTAAACTTCGAATCTCCTGATTCCGATTATGCACTTCTTCCTCTGATTGCAGTCGCTACTATTACAACTATACCGTTGTGGTTTTTGTTTTTATTTAAAAAAATTACGTCAAAAACGAAAACAGATCATCCTAAATTTTTAGATTATGCTGATGAAAAACAAAAAAATGATTTGGATCAAACAGAAAATTTCATTAAACCAGTTAAAATATAAAGTAGTTATGTTTATTTTCGTAAAATAGAATTTAATAAATTTTCATATAAAAATTTAATTTATTTTTTGAAAAATTAAAGAAGTAAATTAATATTTATATATTATTTTAAAAATTTAATTTGTTTATCGATTATGACTGTGAATTCCTAGATATTCTCTAGAGAAATTAAATGCATTCTGCTCTTTAATTAATCACAAGTTGCACTTTTATATTTAAACTGCACTATAAAAATTTTAATACACTATATTAATTAGTGTTGGGAGCCGTACAAGCGGTCAGACCGGCGACCAAATCATTGACGGACGGCCAATTTGGCGGTCACAAATTTCTCAAGAAGGACTAAAATTTCTCAAGAAGCTTCAAATTATTAAGATTTTCTTATAAATTTTAAGAAACTTTTGTCTAATTTTTGGAATCAACCAAGATTTGAGATAATTCACATCTTTTTGAAAAAAGTTTCATTTCCTTTAATTCGAGTTTTGCAAAAAAAAGACTTGATTAATAATTTTAGACATTGTCAGCTAATTTTTAGCTTTTTAAAAAA
The DNA here is from genome assembly GCA_016987375.1 of Brachionus koreanus. NCBI lineage: Eukaryota > Metazoa > Rotifera > Eurotatoria > Ploima > Brachionidae > Brachionus > Brachionus koreanus. The sequence continues at coordinate 2,297,874 of PJRA01000263.1, read as the reverse complement.
CATTGAATTGAGAATTTTTGGTCAAAAATTTGGCCGGCCAATATCCAGTCCAAAAATTTAGCCGCCGGTCCGACCGTCATATTGCCCGCTTAATTCTGGCCGCGTTAGGATCGGCCACCACCCAACACTAATATTAATCAGGTGTTGATTCTGTGGTGTTGTGGTTCGAACATTCGACATCAATCAGGAAGGCGAGGGTTCAAACCATCATTTAATTCCGACTGTAAGCGCGTCGGACTAACTACACGACCGTCCGAGAATTATAAAAAAGTTACAAAGAAGACCACAATTACTAAGATGATCATCCGAGAGAGGAAGAAAAACCTTGGTGTTGATAAAAATATGAATTATTTTGCTAAATATATTGAAGATTTAGTTGTACCTCAAAAGACAATGGTACGCTAAATAATATTTTTTATTTAAATTATTTTTACTATATATATATCAAACGAAAGCTTAGTCATTATGAAACAAAACTAGATATTTTTCTTTTTTTTATCAGTTACCATTACTAAGTTATTGAGCCTCTTAGATAACTAATCTAAAACCTCTCTTTTTAGTTTTTGAAATAATTTAAAATATTGAATTATTCATTTCATAAAATAAATAATTATTAATAGAAAATTTTCTCCTCTAAAAGATAGTAAAAACTGGGAAAATTTATCCTCTACTAATTTAGACTAAATTTAATCTTGCAAAAAACACCAAAATTTTAAGACTATACCAATATTTTCTGATGGCTATCGTTTTCCACTATCGGATCAAAATTTACTCACTCCTTATCAATAAAAATATAACATATCAAAATTTCAGTCTGTTCCCACTAGAAATTTGAAAATTAAATAGGAAAAACTAAAAAATCATATAAAAACTAAACTTGTTAATAATTTAATAATATTTATAATTAATTAAATATATTTATCCAATTACTCTTTCATCAATCCAGCAATATCTTGATCGTTTTCTTTGGAAACAGTTCTAAGGGGTCTATATTTATAAACTACTGCACAAATTGCTCTAAAAGCATCTCCAATAAATCTAATGCTTTCATTTGGAATATCAACATTTTACTATGGTATTCAACAAGAATTTAAAATAGTAATGGAAAAAACAAGTTAAATCAATTAAATGATTTTGAGTTTATTTATTTTTTTCCATAAAGCTTGGTTTATTTATCGGTTGAGCCACCCTAATTGTAAAAAAAAATGATAAGAGCACCTTTTGTCCAGCAAGGAGTAATTTTTTATATTTAAAAAATAACCAAGCCACATCTAAATTATTTAAGAGAGAAGGAAATAACATGTTATTCAAAGAAAGGTCATGAAAACACCGACTATGCAAAAATTAACATTGATGTGATGCGCTTGCTATTTGGGTTTCACTGCAAATTGATTTATATAATAAATTACTGATCAAAAAGGATACAAGTGGTTACAAGTGATTCTTCGAATGTCAACGATGATATTTTGAATGCTTATGAATATGCGAGTTTTGTTATATTCATTATTTTTCAAACCAATAAGAGTTATCTTTAATTTGAAATATAAAATATAAAAAACTTTGAAAAAAATATAAATCGATGATTTTTAAATGATATGAGTTTATTTTCAAATTACATGATTTTTCCAATTCATTCTTTCTTGAACTGATTTTTCATTAGTTTGCTTTAAAATAAAAATTGAAGATAAATATTTAAAAGCAATTGTTTAAATTATCAAAAGATACTTGATTTAAGATATTTGGAATTTTGATTTTGCATTTAAATTTTAAATTAATTTAACACGAGACCAAATCGTTCATTATAAAATATTCTTATATAAATGCTACTTCAGATCTAGAAAGTTTATTCCTAATTATTCCAAATATTTTCCTACTTAAAAAAGTGAATTTTAAATGAAATTATTCAACCATTAAATAAAATTATTTTTGAAACCCTAGTTTAACAACTTGCTTACTAAAAATGCTAAAATTTATGAAAATAAATGATAAATTCTTTTCATATTATCAACTTTATTTAATGTAAATTTTTTCTTATCTCCTTAAAAATGTAATTTGAATAAAAGTCTAATATCTAAAACTCAGGTCATAATTTTCAAAACAATAACCAAAATTGTTAAAATTAATGAAATCTTTTTTAAAATCATTAAATAATGATACATTTTTTTTCTATTTGCATTTTTGTCTTTTTTGTTCAATATATTCAATGTTGGACAAAGTTTAACTTGACTGATGATCTAATTGTTTTTAAAAATGACGAATTTAAATGTAAAATGTTCAAAATATGTCAAGTTGCTGTCTTGATCCACAATGACTTAAGCCTTAATTCATTAAAAATTAACAGTAGTGACGAAAATGTATTTAAATTTAACCGAATTTCGTTGTGTTCTGGAAAAAAGTGTCCATCTAGACAAAATTTCTCAATTAATACAAACAATTCAAAAAATTATCAAGTTTACAATGCAGAAATACAGTCAGTCCTAATAGGCAAAGCCACACTGGATTTTAATACAAGCGATCATTCAAAAGTCAATTCTTGCCATATTACTATTACTCAACCACGAAGAGTAATTGATATTATTTTCGATATAATGATTTATACATTTGGTTTTACTATTTCATTATTAATGGGAGTTCTACTAGATAAAAAATGCATCCTGAACATTTTCAAAATTCCTAGAGCTATGTTTATTGGATTTTTTTGCCAGTACTTATTGATGCCTTTGGTAATTTTATTTTTTTTATAATTCAAGGAAAGTTTTTTTTTGTAAAAATGAATTTAATATTATTTTTTAATATTATTTCAACTTTAGAAGATAAATCCAGTGTACACTTATAAATTAAAGAAATCTACCATAGAGACTGATTTCCAACAAATTTTTATCAAAAAATCTAATAAAGCTAATAAATAATAATTAGGTTTTTAATCATCATTTTTTATGAATAAAATCTTATATAATTTTACTAACAAGCAAACTGATTAAGGCTGAGTTGCAAATATTTGGTTCAAAGATAATAAGCAATTAAAAAAATCTTAAATTTTTTAAATTTCATTGTTGGCAGGAGGTCTTTAAATGCTAAACTTTATTATTGAAAATAGTATTTTACTACTTTTGATAGTGTTTTTCAAAATTTGTTTCTGAGTCATTTTAAGGATGTATGATTAAATTGTTATTTTAAAATTATGATTCTCTTAAGCTTGCTTTTACAATATGTAATGTTTTTGGACTGACTCCTGTGGAATCATTAGCTCTTTTCATTTATGGATGTTCGCCAGGAGGCGCTGGATCAAACAACTGGACAATTTTATTTGGTGGTATGAATTCAATGATGATTTTTGAAATTTTTTAAGCTTGACAAAATTATAAAGGAGATCTTGATCTTAGTGCAGTTTTGACCTTTGTTTCTGTTTTAAGTTCATTGTGTGAGTAATTTTTTAATCAAATTAAAATCTTATTTAAAACCTTAAAACTTTTTTTAAAAACTTTTAAGTACTTTAAGCCTTTAGGAAACTTGATATAAAATTTGATAGATAATAGAATAAATATATTGATTTTTTTTCAATTTTCAAGTTATGATGCCTTTATGGGTGTATACACTTGGATCTGTATTTAGTACTAAAGCACATATACGAATTCCGATAATTGGATTATTCGGAAATTTGATGATAACTATCGTACCATGCATTGTTGGTCTTATTCTAAGCATTCGATATCCAAAAATAAAAAAATTTGCTTTGAAAGTAGCCAAGCCATTTACCCTGTGTGTTTTGCTCACCTTTTTAATTTTAGCATTTATAACAAAATTTTATTCATTCCAGCTTTTAAAACTAAGACACTGGTTTAGTGGTAATGCATTTCTTTAAACAAATCTAAAACTTTAAATTTTTCGTATTTTAAAGGACCATTAATTCCTTGGTTTGGCTATTTCATTGGTGGCATAACTGCCTGGATCTTAAGATTACCATTTAATCAAGTAAAAACAGTTGCTATTGAAACTGGTATTCAGAATATTGGTGTAGCTTTTTTGATAGTATACACCAATTTGCCAACTCCCGAAGCCGACTTTGCTGGTATCTATTTTTCTTTTCAATTTTCGAACCGTAATTTTTTCAATCTATTTTCAATCAGCTCTTCCAATTATGGCCGTTGCGTTTTTGACCAACATACCTTTGTATATTGCACTTCTGATTATTAGAATTTGTAAGTGCTTTTCGAAAGACTTGGATGAAACTCATTCCCAAGAAGAAAAATCTGAAACAGGACCTGAAAATGATCCAATGATTTTAAAGGATAAAAGCTAGATTTCAACTGTTGAATTGTATCCCATGTTAACTTTTTTTGAAATTTTTGAAAAAGGTTTTTTTATTCATTTTTTATAAAATTTTTAATAATACTGAAGGATGTTAAAATCTGAAAAATGATTACGCAATTATTTCTAAAAATTTAAAACTGAAAAAAAATCTTGCTCCTATTCAATTTAGATTAAATTTAATTTTTGTTTTAATAAAGCTATAAAATGTTTAGAATTAGCAAAAGAATTTTCAATCCATTGATTAGACCTTTTATCCCACTTAGCTTAGGTCTTCTGATACATCTATTGAATTTAAAAAGAACTTGGTTGAATTATATTTTAATTTTTGTTTGGACCGGTATAAGACTATAATATAATTTAATAATTAAATAAACTAAATAAATAAAAATATTTATTAATGTAATTTTTGAGGTTTCCCTATTGAATATGTTTTGTTGTTTTAACTTAGAAGTCAAAAAAAAATCTTGTAAATATTAAAAAGTCTCTTATAATGGGCTTCGTGCTTGAAACAGTATTGCAAAAGTAAATTTTCTAAGAGTAAATGCTTATTTTTAGATAAATTTAGACCCTATGAGCTTTAACTGATTTGCTCGGCTCAAAATTGAAAATCTAAAATTTAGTTTAGAGTTTTACTTTTTTTAATTAACAAAATAGGGACGAACAACATTAAAAAATCAAAAATAACTTTCTTTTAAAAAGATTCTAAAAATAAATGTTTTAATATCAATGATCTTTTTTGATAAATTTTAATATTTAATTAAAAAAATAGATTAAGTTCATACATCAATTAAGTGAGTGGGTAACTATTTAGTCTACAGGCATAAATAATTAATTATTAAACATTTAATGAGGTGCAAGTAAATCAATAAAATATAATTTTAGTTCATGTTTTAAGCAAAATTTTTAGAATGCATCACCAAATGTTGCTTTGTTAAATATATTCTAATTTTATGAATAGAGAATTTCCTTAAGGGTGTATTGTGCTCAGAAGTCTGAATAATGTAATTAGAATTCAAAGCTTTATATTTAAAGAAAATATATTTTAAATAATATGAAGAATTTAAAATTTAAATTTTTTCTTTAAGTATCAATATCGCAAATTATTGAATTGGTTTTCTAACAAAAATCACTAATTTTAATATTTAATTTCAGATGAAATTTTTTTGATATTTAAACAAGCAAAAATCTAGGAAACAAAAATTAATGAATTGCATTGAAAATTTTTTTTTTCAATAATTTAAAATTCAAATTGTCTTTTGCTAGGCTTTATTTTTTAATCAAAATTCAAAAATATTAATTTTTAGCAATAATCTAATTAGAAATAAGATAATATTTTTAATAAAACAAACTCTAGGCGTAACTTAATGTGTCAAAGTGAAATTGTTATTTAAAATAAAAACTGTGTTTCTATTAGCGCTTTTTTAAAAAATTGTCTCAATTTTTTTTTTATACTTTTACTGGCATTAAAATTCGATTTTTTTATTTTTTTTGACCCTATTCTATCCTAATGGGGAGGCGCTCATCTCCTTTTCAAGTACCTTTTTGAGCAACACCTCCGATCTGACACAGAGGCTACTGCATCGAGTTGATCATCTTCACTGCAAACCGGTCCCCCATTTTTTTATGAAAGGGGTTTAAACATGCGCCCTGTATTGCAGAGATATTTTTAAGATTTTTCCACCCTTAGCCCTCGATCCTTTGCTTCTATGACTAACATACAAACCGATCAGCTATACGGGCTTTTTATTAAAATTCAATTAGCTATCTAAAATTTTTTAGGCTATGTCTAAGACCAATATGAGCTTGAATTAAATTTTTAGCTCTTGCAATTTAGTTTTTCTAAAATTTTATATCAACACTTAAGTTTAAAAATATTTGATAAAATTCTTACACATGTAATTTTTAAATTTTTGCAAACTTTCTAATTTCTGAGTAATTTTTTTAATAGATTGTGTTTAAAAACTGTTTAAAAAAATTGTGGCATGATAAATGAATTCGCCTATTTTAAAGGTAAGAATTATAGATTAAACAAGCTTATAGAAAAAATAATTTATTATTTATCTTAATCGCTAGTTCTTGAGACAGTAAAATATTTTAAAATAGAATAAGAGTGTAGGCAAGATTCACTTTAAAAGAGCTTGATGTTTCCAAAATACAATAACTATTTAAGCTTTAAACATGTTGTATAAACATGATAAAGCTTTGTTAATTTAAATCCTTTTGTCAGAATTATTGCGGAAAATGACAACTAATATAGTTGTTGATTACTAATACCAAAAAATCTGTTAATCAAGTATCACTTCATTTAATTCTTGCGTTAGTACCAAAGTTAAAATTGTTTTAAATTGAAAATATATACCTTCTAAAATTTTTTTATCGAAAGCCATATTTTTACACTTATTTATTATTATAAATGTATGTTTTTGTTATTTTCTGAATAACTTCTCAAAAATTTAAAATTTTTTGTTCAATATGTAAATGTTTATTTCGATTTTAATATAAATTAGCATCATTTAAAAATTATTTAAAATTTTTTTTTATAATTGAGAAATATTTTAAAGAATAATTACATTTATTGCCTTTAAAAAAGCTAGAATGTGGTTATTTTATTTTTTTTGGATAGTTTTCAACATTAACATAGTAAAAAATATATATTTCGAATAAATTTACGAAAAAATTATAACATAATAATTAGTAATTGAAATTATTTCATTTCAATAACACAAAATTTAATTCTTTTCTGTATAAGTAAAAAGAAGAGTAACGCTTCCAATAAAAAATTTTTAATTTTGTTATTGACAAATTTCACTCAAAACCAATTTTAGGTCTGTATTCAATTTTTTTTGTCATATTTCAATCTAACTTTAGTTTTAATTTAATTCTCTAAAAAGATGCTTTTCCACCAGATAACTAAACTTGACCGTAGAATATTAACTTAACTATTATTATTATAGATATAAGGATCTCATTTCATTTAAATATAAATTAAATATAAAAAATGCTTAAATTTTAAGCATTGTTTGTTTAACACAAACTTGTTCCAAAATTCGATTATAGAGGAAAAATTTTGCAACATAATTGATCAATTTTAATTCCAATTTAAATTAATTTTTTTTTTACTTAATTTTGCTCTTATAATTAAAGATTAAATAAACACCATTTTATTAAATTACAATGGATATAATTGGGAAGCTTCTTTTTTCAAGTCAAAATTTTTAAATCTAGATAATTTTAAATTTTCTATTTCTGAGATAATTAAGTATTTAGTAAATTATTTTTAATATTTTTTCCAGTTTAATCGATAATTAACTAATTTTAATTTTTTATATTTTTTTTTACAATCTCTAAATTAATATGTTTTTTTTTATATTGTAATAATTTAAGCAACGGATTCTAGAATTAGATAAAAATTTCAAAATCAAAAAAATTAAAATTTTGGAAAACTCTAATTTTGTTTATTAGACTAAAGGTACTAAGGTCAAATATCTGGGAATACAAATTTTGATTTAATAAATCTATATAACAATTTTATGCTTTCTCATTGATTTTTTATCAATAATTAAATAGTGAAAAAATCTAAGAATCGAACAATAAAAATTTCAATTAATTATTTAAATTTCAAAAATCAATAATTTTTCGGCAGGGAATTAACTTGAAAACTGTTTTCATTCCTCTTTGTTACTGCTATGGTTATTGTCATTAAATAAAAGGCTAAAAATAAATAATTTTTTTATAATCATTAGCTTTAATTATTTATTTTGATATCCAGGTTTCCGGATTTTATCTCAAATTTCAAATAAAATTATTTAATTTTCAGTGAATCATAAAAGTTTATTCTTCGATTTAATTTTCTCAGCTTAATTAATACTGATTATTTTATCTTGAAAAAAATTTTTTTTATTAATAATATGCAATTAAATGTATATTTTGAATTGTATTTGAAAATTTAGTACCAGTACTAGCAGTAGTAAATAATTGCAGCATGTAGAATCATCCGAAGCGCATCAAGAGTAGAAGTGAGTTAATCACAGATATTTGGTAGGCAGTTCAAGACAATCCTTTTAATGAAAATGCTTTGTTCTGCAACAACTAACTTCTTTTTTAATTATATTCTAGTAGATACACTTAATTTGTTATAATTTTATTTATTCCTCTTAAAAAATTTTTTGATTTTTTAGCATTGAAAATTTAAATTTTAAAAGATTTTTATTCACGTGGTTTTGACTTATGATGTCTTTCAAATTATTAAAATCATTAAAAATCTAAACAGATCAATTAAATCATTTAATCTATTTTAACTAAATGAACGATTAAATAAAAGCATCTTGCCTAAAGTGAAGTGTTTGAAGAAAATTTAAACATCAAGATTCAAAAGATTAGTTTTATTTTCTTTGCTTAAAAGCTATTTCTTAGTAATTATTATTTTTGGCTTGAGGAAGCTGGGTGCTTTAATATAATAAGAATCTTTACTGTCTCGTATTAGACACTAAAATGAATTTATTTTCATTTATAATAATTTACTACTTCTTAATGCAATTCTAAAATTTCAAAATATCAATTTTCAAATTTAATGATATCAGAAATTTAATAAATTTTTTTTTTAATTTTGTAATATTTAACACTCAAAGGGTTGGTCAAAAAATTTGTTTAAATGTTTCATAAAGTTCCATAAAAGTCTGGCACATGAAAAGACTAAATTTAAAATACCATTATCAAAGCTTTAAAATAAATTTTAAAAAATGTATATGTAATTTGAATTTTTGAAAAAGTGTCAAAATGACACCGCCGGTCCTTTGAGTGTTAATGTATCAAAGGTATTTTCAATTAAAAAAATATATTTTAATAAAAATTTTAGCAAAATTTTTTTTCTTTTAATTTTTACAATTTTGACCAGTAAGTTAATAGCACAGTTGAAGGAAACAAAAATTTTAATGCTTAGTAAATAAACTAAATAAATATTATTTATTTTATAAATAAAAAATATACTTTAATTTCTGAAAATTAAGCTTAAAAATAAATAAAATTTATATAGCATGTGCTTTATTTGATTCGTGTAAATAAATATAAAAGTTGAATTCAATCTAAATAAAATAATTAACAACTTTCTGTTAAATAAGTCAGTCCTGACGTTAAAGTAATATTTATTTAGAGAATTCAAATAATGAAGTAATTAAAAGCACAATTTCTTAATCAATAACTGATGAATTATCGAACGAGAAGGAGAATTTTTAGAAATTTAAAAACGTGAGTGCTCAAATTTTGATTATTAAGAAAAAAGCTCAAATATTTCATTGTAATTTTGAGATTTGATCGATTGTATGATTAAACTTTATAATAAAATTATATTTAATCAAGTGAAATAATAACAAAATTAGTTATTTATCAAGAAATAATTTTTAACGAATTATTTTTATTAAGCTTATAAAAAAATTAATTTTACAATCAAGTGAAATTATAACAAAATTAGTTATTTATCAAGAAATAATTTTTAACGAAGTATTTTTATTAAGCTTATAAAAAAATTAATTTTACAAAAGAATTACTGAGCCTTTTTTATAAATTTTTTGATCAAAATTTTCCAAAATTGGATTTTAAATAAATTGTGTTTTTTTTTCTAAACAATTAATAGCTAATTATACTTTTTTCAATTAGATTTTACTGTTTCTTTAATTCAAGATGTATTATAAGAAGTATTTTTTGAAAATTTTTAATGACTAAAAAATTTTTTTTTGAATGTTGATTTTATATTTTTGCTAATCTACCACTGTCAATCATGATTTTAATACAAAAAAAATTTATTATTTTTTATAAAATTTGACAAACTATAACTAAAATTCTGATTTTTTTCTCTGAAAACAAAAATCTAAAAAAATTTTTTCAGCATTCAAATAGATTTTTTTCAAATTTTTTCGTTTTACCTTAAAAAAAAGAATTATAATCAAAGAATAAATTATATGAGTATATTCAAAAATTATGAATTTAATTTCTCAAATTTTTATCGATAATTTATTTGGTGACTAATTTACAAAAAAAGCACGGAAGTTAGCTCTAATTAAAATTAAAATTAGTCTTACCTAATCCTGAAATTGTATTTTTTCGTATAATATTTTTTTTAATCAATATTAGTTTAAATTAAAACTCTCAAAGATTTATCAACTTCTAATATCTTAATGAATAAGCAACTTCTTCAAGCTTTTATAGATTTCGTACTCAATTCTTCCCTTCCTGAATTGAAAATTTTTCATGGTAATTTTAAGTTCGAGTTATTTCTTTAAATTAATTCTTAGAAGCTACCTATAAATTATTGATTATTCATTTATACTGTAAAAATGATCTTAATAATAGTTTATTTTTAAAAATTCAAATAATTATGTATAAAAATAAATGATAAATCTTTGGTTAATTCAATTTTTTGTTTAATAAAAAGGTGGCTTAACGATTGTTGATTTTGTTCATTGAAAAATGTGATTATAAAACGTTGAGGGAATAAAAAAATTCCTGATCAACTCAACTTATTTTTTCTCTAAAAAAGAGTTTATATTAAAAAAATTACATCTCACGCCTGATCAATTTTACTAGAGCCTTTATGTCTAAGTTATTAGCTAAAATGTGTCGTAATTATGATTTTTAACCATTTTTACCCTGAATGCAGCATTTCATATTATATTTTACCATTTTGAAAATTCGCATATTTCCTTTTAAAGTAAAAATTTTGAAATAAAAATCATTAATGCAATTATTTGTTTTATCGTTTTAGATTCAATAATTGTGTTTTATTAATAAATTGAAAAGACTGATTTGTCAGCAGTTTATTGTTTTAATTTTTTCTAATTTAGGAGAAATAAAATAGAAATTAAATTTTTATTTAATATACTAAAAAAGAAGATACACCTGATACACTAAAAGAACAATGTAGGATAGTATTTTTGAATTTTTCATTTTGTATAATTAAAATCACGCACAGATTATTATTAAAATAAAAAAGACTCTGTTCAGTGTTTAATTTGGGCCTTTTAATTTCTAAGATTTTGATAAAATTTTAGTTTTATTTATTTAATCAATCTTTATGAAACATGGCGTCGAGAGTTTATTTTATTTTGATAAAAACTGGTTAGTGTCATTTTGATTTTTAGAATTTTAACTCACTAGAGATGTTCCTAAACCAGAAAGGAAAATAAAAAAATTATAAATATAATTTAAACTAATTTATTTGTTTTATTTTATCAATAATTAATGATCTCATAAATAATTATATTGATTGGAATTTTTATTTAAAAAAAGAAGCTTTGTTTATTTAATTTCATGTTAGCACTCAATTTTTTTAATGAAAGAAATTTTCCTGAAACAAAGGAGTTTTTCATTTATTCGATAGAAAACTATTCAGAAGAAATAATTTCATTTTCTTAATAATATTTCAAACTAGCTTATTTGTTAACTTAAAGACATTTAAACATGATTTTAAATTATTTTTTAATTATTAAAGGAATTACTGAAAAATTTTATCCTGATAGAACAATTGGTCTGGCATGCTTTTTAAATTTTGTTTTTAAAAATCACGAATAATTAACTACTATTCAATCATTCTTTTTATAGGTTTGTCCATTATTAAGAAAATCAATTTGACTTCGTGATCATAAATAAATAACATAAGAATTTAAGATTTTAATACTTTTAAATTTCCTTATTATGCATGTATTCGTGTTAAGAAAATAAATAACATATCCTATAGTTTAAAAAGTAAAAAATGGCACAATTATTAACCTGGTATAATTTTAGGTTTATTTTTATTTTGCATATGCTCCTAAATTAATTGTAAACGCTAAAATAAATTTTTAAAATATCACCAAATTCCATTTAATTAACAATCAACAAAATTTATAAAGAGCACTTAGAATATTATTCACTTTAATTCAAGACATGTCAACATTGCACATTTAAATTCCAAATTTGATGCATTAATGAGATATAAAAGTAAAAAAAAATTTGCTTTTACAGTTATCAAATGTTGACTTAAAAATTAAAATTTGCCTCTAGTTTTTAAAAACTCTCATTTTAAATAAAATTTTGAAACAGGTTTTAAAATTGCTCTCTTTCTTTCTTTTTTTTATTTCATTTTATAATTGCTTTTTTAAATAACAGTTAGAATATATGTTTTTTGAGCAAAATATTATCTTTATGTCTGAGACTCTATTTTTTATTGAAAAATAAATAAGAAAAAAGCAAAATTAGATACGAAAATATTCGATTCAAAAATTAATAATAATATTTTTAAGCCATTTATCTATTTTGTCAAACACATTTAAAAATTCAAATAGGATTTGCTTTTTGTTTCGATAAGCACTTAAATGTCAAATTTGAAGAACACTGTATTTAAGTAATTAAAATCAAATCTAATTAATCAATATAATTTTATTATACATATTACAAAACGAATAATCTTAATATGAAAAATTTCCAAATGTTTAAATTAATTAGGATGCTTCAATCAATTTTTAGAAATCGTTTTGTTTAATCTTTATACTTATCAGTGAAAATTTTAGATAATTTGATTTGACAAATAATAAAGTGGAAGAGTTTTTCATTGTAAAAAAGGAAACTAAAAGGACTTAAGATTATATTTCATTGTAATTTTTTTAAAATTATCATGTAACTTCAATTATTTTTAAAGTTAAAAAAATCTATGTATTTTTTTATAGTAACAATACACAGAACTAAAATAATGTTATACCCAATTTTTTTTTGGTGAGCTTAGTTAAGTTCACAACACGAACAATCTCTTTCAAGTTTCCAAAAAAAATTTAATATTTAAGATCATGAAATTTTTATTAATTTTCCTTTAATTGCAAATATTAAGTTTAATTATATTTAATAATTTTAAGCAATTATATCACGAAAAAATTGTTTTATTTGAATTCATCAGGTTAGTTTTCCTTGTATCCACTAGTCTCAATACTGAGGATAAAAATGCTCACATGTTAAAATGTTATCATACAATCGTCATATACTGTTTTGGGAAAACTTGAAAATAAACTTTGTCATTCCAAATTATTTTATAGTGACGATAAAAAATTATTTTAATCAACAAATACTCAAGAGAAATTTTTGTTGCATCAGATTTTCAATTTTAAGATAGACTGCCATTTTCAAGTTAATTAACTGTCAATCTTAAAAAATTCATAAACCTGATATTTAAGTTTTATGTATTTAATTAGAAAATCTAATTATTGTTAACTAACTAGTATAATTCCTCAATTATGAAATCATATTTTCAACTTTATAATCCGAAGATTTTAAATCTAGATGATAATTAAAATTTCTAAGGTTATAAGTATATCAAATTGAAAAAAATTAAGATAAATTCATAAAATTTTATTTTAATTAGTTTAAAAAATTGAATAAATTTATTACCTAAATCTGTCTACACAAATATTTCAAAATAAAAAAAATCAAAAATATTTATCTTGTTGAGTTTGATTTTTTTTAAATTTTTTTAATTTTAAGAAAACAATTTTCTAGCTATAATATTTAAAAAAATTCTTATATTTTTTCATTTGATGCTTTCAAAGTTACATTTTTGCTTAAACATTGAATGATTTAGCAATTTCGTTAAAGTCCGAGATGGATTCATTTTTTTTTGTTGGCTAATGAAAAAAGCTAAAAATACACTAAATTTTAAGAACCAAGATAAGTTTAAATTCATGCCTCAATTAAAGTAGATTAATCACTCAAAATTATCTAGTAAAATTTAAATATTCTCTTTATAAAATCCTTTCCAAAAAATTTAACTAAACTTCTTTGATGAAAAAGTAGTTTTAAAAACTCCTTAAAAATTCAATTTATTCAGCTTTAATTTCAGTTTACTTAATAAAAAATAATAAAAAATTATCTAAGACTTCTAGATACATTAATTATCGAACATTTTCTTTAAAATATGAAAAATTAATCGTAACCTTTGTTTAATTGAGAAATAGGATATGTTCGTATAGGAAAATCTTAAGTTAAACATGTTTTCTTGTATTTTAAAAAATAACAAATTTTACATCAGGACATTTTAATAAATTGGTTTCGACGGGATAAAAAAATTATTTCTTTTGTAATTCATTCCGTTCTAGGATTAAATATTTCTTCTTCCAGGACTCTAAACAAATTTATTAACTAAAAGCCTCAACAGCCATTTAATATTCAATTTCTTTATGCTTTCGGAATTACTTTTCAGTGTGCATTTAGATTATTTTTTTCATAAATTTTTAGTAATACTCGCGGATATCCTTTTTTTTTGATAATATTTACCAACATTTTAAAATCATGTTTATCGAAAATTTAATAATAGATTTTCGCCAAATGAGTTTCATTAATGAAAGCTGAAATGATTGTTGGACAAGTTTATCGATTAAGCTAGAATTTGTAGCGCAAAATTTTCTTAAATGAAAAGCTCAGAACGAGATTTGGGTTTTAATTATCCTAAAATTAAGGTTACAAATAGCTCAACACTCTTAATTTACTTGAAAACTTTTACTCTGATTAATAAAAAAAACAAAAAAGTTTAATTCAATAAAAAATTTATGCTTTTAAGATTTCTTTAAAAAATTGTTTTTTCTCTATTCGGAGAAATCGACTTTTAAGAGAACTTAAACAATCGGAATAATTTTAAATATAAATAACAAAAAAATCAATAAAATTTAAGATTTATTTACTTATAATTTGTTTCGAACCAAACAAGCTTAAAGAAAATTAACTTCATTTGACAATGTTCAAACAAATTTTTGAGAACAAAATTGGCGAAAAGCTGAATACGTTCAACAACTCGGGCAAAGCAGCAGTTGAATGGATGGACAAATTTCGCCAATCGCTTGACATCAGTGACAAAATCGAAAAAATTCAAATGAACACGGGCCTTTTGCCTCAATCGGATTTAGGCACACCCGAAGCATTACCCATACCATCAGCGAATGACAAAGACAAAACAGAGGCAAATATTTTTCAAGAAGGCAGAAAAATTACAAACACATTTTCAAATAGCGGAAATAGTCGAAAGCTTTCGGGTAATTATAGCTCTGAATTAGAAGAAACTGCAGTCAATGTAGTGAATTCAAGTACTTCCTCTAGTCCAATGGATCGAAATTCTAACACGTCACTTGGTTCAGCCAACTGTAGACAAAGCTTAAAAATAAAAAAGCAAACACCAGTTTCAGCAAGTAATAACATTGGAACAAATCATCTGCAATCTCCAAATTTTCAGATAAACAAATCTACAGATTCGTGTAGTTCAACAAATGACTTTTCACTTTCCTCATCGAGTTCCATATCGCAAAAATCTGCCGAGTTTAACACCAACCAGAACAATAGTCATTTGCATCAGTCAAATTCAATTAATGAAGAATATGTAGCAAATTATGAAACGAAAAAAAATGCATCATCCAAAACTCTGATCAGACAATCCACGGATCTAACAAGTAGCTTTCCGCTGAAACCGTTTCAAAAAATAAACTCTTTAACAGTGGAAATTCCTGGTCTGAATGTAAAAGTCGTAAGATATCGAATTGAGAATGATTTGGGTAAAATAGAGCCGCATTTGTACACTAAGTATAGTTCAGCAGGAATTGAAACAAATCAAGTAATCTCCAAAGGAAAAATATTCTTGACTCTGCGATACAATGAAGAAATTCGCTCTTTTTCGGTAACCATAAACAAAGTAGACATATATCCAAATTCAAAGTCAAATTTGATGTCGAATAACTTCAGTTCTTTGGGTGTTTCATCAAATTCAAGATCGCAACCAAATTCACCAAATTTGAGCAAACCAGACACTTATGTTAAAGTGGTTCTATTGCCTGATAAGAAAAAAAAATATCAAACTAAAATACAAAGAAAAACTCTACAGCCTGTTTTCGAGGAAACTTTCTATTTTCAACTTCCATATGAGGAACTTAATAGTAAAACGTTACATTTGACCTTGTTGGAATTCGGCCGATTTTCTAGACATGAATTAATTGGCTCTGTGAGAATTTCAGATTTAAATTTGATCAAAGACTTGCAAACGTCTGATGTTGAAATTGTCAAAAATCTTTTGCCGCTAGCAGAAGTAATTTAATTGTTTTATTTTAAACAAAAAAATTCATTATCGAATTTTTTTATAATCTCTAAATTAAGAATTTATTTCCTAATTTCAAAAGTCTTTATGAATTTTCTTCTAATTTAAATTATTTTCTTTAAAGCTTTTCTTCTCTAAAATATAAATTTGCAATTAATTACTTAAGACCGTATTTTCTTGCAAATAAGAGAGTTCTTGAACCTTAATTTTTTATACTGATATGGTTTAATTTATTTAAAAAAAAATTTTTTCGTCGACTTAAAAAATTAACTTCAAAGTATTCAATTAAATAGATGAAATAGTAAACCTTAAAATGTATTTATCCGTATTTTCATTTATTTAATGCTATGGAAAGTTTTTCAAAATTTAGCTTACAGTTGTACTAAACTTAAACTAATAAATTAAATACCTAATTAAATTTTTAAAACTAGATACTCTATAGATGAATTTTATGAATAAATGTTTTAGATTCTTTTGCAAATCTTTAATATTTTTGAAGTCAGAAAATTAGTCAAACAAATTAGATATGATTAAAATATGAAATGATTATTAAATTTCCATTTAATTAAAAATATAATAATAATTAATTTTCAAGGATGATTTAGAGCTAGGTGAGTTAACACTAACACTATGTTATTTGCCAGCAGCTGGTCGATTGACTGTAACCATCGTAAAAGCGTTTAACCTAAAATCAATGGATATTAATGGAAAATCGGGTAAACATAATTTTTTCAGTTAACTATGATAAAAAAAAGAATTTTTAAAAAATTTTATTTTTAAATATATTAAATGAGAACTTCGTTTGGTTTGAAATTTAATTTAAATTAATGAATAATTTATTTTAGATCCTTATGTAAAAGTGACTCTATTGAGCAAAGGAAAGAGAATTAAAAAGAAAAAAACATCTGTTATGAAAAATACACTACATCCTGTTTATAACGAGAGTATGCTTTTTGACATTCCTCAAGAACAAATAGATCAAATTGATATGATAGTGAAGGTAATAGATTACGATCGTGTTGGTTCAAATGAGCTTATAGGATGTGTTGGAATAGGACCTTCTTTTAATGGAATTGGAAGAGATCACTGGTATCGAATGCTGGAAAATCCACGAAAACCGGTAACTCAGACCTATTTTTTAAGAGACAACAGTTTTCTGAAAGAAGGTCTCCCAGCCAAAATTGAGAAAGCATTACACGCTGAAAGGCAAGCGTCAATAGATTCACGTGGTTCAGATTTTTAGTAAAAACTGATATTAAATTACATTATAAAATGTAAAATTGTCTATGCGAATTATTATTTTAGCAAATAATTAATTTAAAACTTGGTTAAAAACTGTTCTATTTTTTTGTAAATTTAATGTTGAATGTTTTTTTAATTAAGATAAATTGTAAAATTAAATGTATTAATTAAATAAAAGAATTTTAATTATAAAGTAAAATTGAACAATAATCATATTTGAAGTAATTTAGAAATAAATCAAATATTCTGGATAACACTGATTATCATGATAACAAACGAAAATTGATTTTCCTGGATCACATGTTGAATCGAATGGAATTTCTGAATTTGGTTGGTTTGGAGGAACTTTCATTTGAGAATTTCCAACACAGCTTTCACCAACTAAAACTTTTGCTAAGATCATACATCTATCAGAAATAGCATGGCCAACACTATATTTTATTGAGTAAGATGAATTTACAGCAAAATAAACTCCTTGACCGAAAGCCACTCCATTTTTGCCACAATAACTCCTGTTAAATCCAAAACGGCAAATTTTAAGCAAAGATTCATGAGTAGAACCGTGAAATAATTTCATTTCGTTTGGATTTTTATTCACTTTGATAAATTTTTCCTTAAAAATTTGATACTGTTTGAACAAGTATGGATTTTCAACTCTTTGAATCTTTGAATATTTTTTAATTCAACAAAAATAAAATTTTAATCTTTTTTTTGTAAAAGTTACTTTCGATATTCTCACTGAATTATTTTGTAATTTGGATATAAATTGATTACTAACACTTTGATATTCGGAAGAACTTGGATTTAGATCTGCAAGATAAAAATCGCTGCCTGAGTTAATTGATATCCAATTTGAAGGTATTTTTATAGAATTATCATCCACTTGTTTTAATAAAAATAATAAAGTTATTCAGAAAAAAAATCTGAATTTAATAATTTACATTGGGACATATCAATTCTTCGAACATTTATTCTTTTATTCTCAATTAAGTATATCATTGGATTCATATTGAAAAAAATGCAGGCGGCATTATTGCTTTCATTTGTAAAACTTACCTTAAAATTGATATTTTGAAATATAGAAAATAAGCTTGTTAAATTTACTTTTGATTCTTTTTTGAGATAATTAGATTCGATCAAACTATTTAGATAAACAGAAAAATTTTTCCAATCATTTGAATCACTTAGATATTGCCATTGAATATCGGTCGAAATTTTCATTTGATCAATCATAGATGAAAAATGTCCGGCCATTTTGTTGTTGACTTGTAAGGCTAATTCTGCTATAGCACATGAAATGCTATTTTTAAAACCATATAAATTCAATGTCTTGTTTTCATAAGTTATTTCGATATCAGGAAATTTTACTAATAATTTTTGAAGCTAAAAAGAAATTTTAAAAATTGTTTCGATTTAAATTTGAATAAAATTTTTTTACATCTACAACAGTTAGCGAAGTAAGATTTTTCATGCTTGACTCATTCAATTGCTCTCTTTTGAATTCCTCATTTAAAAAAGTATTTATTTCAGAAGTTGCTCTATTAAAGTCAATTTTTGATTTGAAATGAATAGTAAATTCTAACAAGTTTTTTTTACCGATTTTTAAATTTTAAACAAAAAAATTAAAAATTAAGGCTTACTTCCTTTTGCCTTTAAATTACACAAATGTATTTTATGATTTATATCTTTTAATTCATTCTCATCATGATTAGCTTTTCCACCTGAGTTTTCAAAGATTGAAAATTCATTTTCAAAAGTCTTAATAAGTAAAATAAATACAAGTTGATTTTTTTAATAAATGAATGTAGATTCTTATTATTTCAAATTTAAACAATTTTAATTTTCATTTCGCTTACCTTTATCAATTCAGTTTCTTTCTCATGTAAAACAATGTTTACATCTAATGCACAATCATTTGATTTAAAAAAATCGGAAATTATTTTTATCATATTCTTAGCAACTAAATTGGATGGAAAACCAAATCCACCGGCTCCTATAGCCGGAAAAGAAATACTTTTTAGATTGCTTGTTTTTAACTCAATTAAACATATATTTATGATGCTATCAATAGCCTTTAATTGTTCAAAAATCAAAAAATTAAAATTTGGTTGATCGAAAGAATAATAATTTTATTTTTAAATACTTTGAGGGCTGTTGCTTCATTTCTAAATCCTGATAGAGCTGCATGATAAAGATTTTTTACTCCATTAATGTTTCCAGCAGAAGTTATAGCTATTGAATTATTTTCAATACCATTTGGATATTTATTTTTTGCTTCATTTATAACTGAATTTCCTGCTGCTTGAATGATTATTTTTGATAGGATTCCAGAGCCTAAATTAAGTGAACTTGAATTTGTACTCACAATTGCATCAGTCTTTTAACAAGTTTTATTAATTAGAGAAAAAAATTTTTACTATTAATGGAATTTAATTCTTTATTTATTAATACCTTTGTTTGTGTTATACATCCTGTTTCAAGTGTCAAAACAGAATTATTTATCTTAAGTGATCTAAAAAATTTATTTTGACTTGCAGATTGTTGCCCAATTGAAAAATATGAATTAAAATAATTAAATAATGAATCTTTTTTATGTTAAAATCAATTTTAGAATTTTAATCTTGAATTTTAAAATTTAAAATATTACGACTTTTTTCATTAATTTGATTTTTTTCCTTATTTAGATTTAAATCTTCCGATTCTTTTTGTTTAATCAAAGAATATTGAATTACTGTTCTGGTGTCATCTAAAGTAAGAAAAAAAACACAAATTTTGAATTAAAAAAAAAGTGAAAAATTTTTCAAAAATATTTTTACCTTGAATTTTTACAATTGCAGTTTGGATATTCAATTTTTTACTATTCAAAACTTTGTCAAAGCCTGGAATGAACTCTGAATTGAAAACAAGAGTTTGTTTAGCTTTTTTCAAATTCAGTAGCTCATTTTCAATTGTTTTATCCAAATTTTTAGAATGATTTCTCGCAACCAATTTTGAACTTTGTCCATTTTGGTCACACATCACTTCAATTTTTACCTCGTACTTTTTTTCAAGCTTATTTAAATCTTCTTTAGACGTTAATTTGAAAAACTCAGCCTTGTTTTAAAAATAAAATATTTTAAATTAAAAAACATATAGAAATATATCAACATACATCCACAAAATCAATAGGTATTTCTAAGAGATTTTTTTCATTATTTGCCAAAAAACTTTCTATTTTCATTTTGTTAATTTGTACATAGTCTTTTTTACCACATAGCAAGATGAAATTTTGGTTATTTATTCCTGGATATTTCGAAAACCAAAAATTAGGACCCGTCAAATCTGAGCGAAAATTTTCTTGTTCAAACAATTTCCACTTTTCAGAAATAATCAAATCAGAAAAATTTGTTACATTCATTTCTTCAAGATCAACATTTTCTTTTATAAATGAAGATGCTTGTTCAAAAACTGAATCGTCTGAACAATCTAATTCTGGTAAATTTTGAACATAAGTTACATAAAAACCTGGAAGATCTTGTACTGATAGATCAATTAATTTTACATTTAATGAAAACATTCTATCAGTTAGAGACAAAAGTAAATCATCCACTATTTGTCCAAGAATAGGGCATTTAAAAAATTTAGCATTCATTCCATCGATTTTTCTAGTTTTAATATACTTAGGAAGCTTGTTTACTAATTCAATTGATTTGTTTACATTAGCTTCAGTTCCAGTAAGATATAAAATTAAGTCTTTATCAATTGAATAGTCTTCAAGTGAATATTTGAATTTTAATTTTTCAAAAAAATTGTAGCATAAGCTTCTGTAAATGTGATATGTCATTTGAGAAAATTTTATCGATTTATTTATCAAAGATTTTTCTCCATGACTACGGGAAAAATCCCTTTTTTTATCGTTTTTAAATGTTTTAAACTTATTCGTATCTTCCATTTCATTTCCATTATTGTTAGCTTGATTGTCAATTAGTTGTCTAATTTGAGGACACTTTTCTTTCAACTTTTTGAAATTTATCTTTTTTAACATAAAATAAAATTTTGATTCATTTGCATCATCAAAATAATCAATTTTAAAATCATGTTTCAGTTCTTCAATTTTTTTTTTAATCAAATAAATCATTTCCAAATTTCTGAGATCATATAATAATTTTTTTGTCTCAAAATTTCTAAAAAAGTTGTTGAAAATTTTTTCCACTTCGTTTTTCCAATTTCCAACATTTCTATTTGGCTTTTCATTAGGGATAACTCTAAATATTTCAGTATCAAAATGAAATGAACAGTTAAAATTTTGGATGACTTCAATTAATTCATTTTTCCATGGTTGATTTTGTTCTTTTAATACCATTTGAAAAAAAATGTTATTTTTTAATTTTTTATCATAAAAATAATTTAAATTCATTTCGTTCATTTGACTTATGATTTCATTTGACTTGGATTTAATATCATCTAATTTTGTTTGCATAATTATTGAACTAGGTAGAATGTTCTTTAATTGTCGAAAATTTTTCTCCAATTCATCATAATCTGTCAATAATCAAATTTTTAAATTTGTTTGATAAAGAAAAATTTTGACTATCCCTAAAATCCGGACCCGGCTTTTTTCTTTTAAAACTAAAATACGGATTAACACGTCCGTTAAGTAAAATTTGTTTATTCAAAAAATTTGAATTTCATAAATTTTTTGCTACAATTTTTGAAAACAACAAAAATGCAATTCTAATTCAAAAAATTTTATTAAAAATTTTAAAGTTGATTCAAAATAGTTAATTAATATGTAAACCTAAAGATTTGGCTTACAGTGGTGTTGTTAATATTGATTATTCTGTTTATCAGAATTGTTTTTCAGGAGATGCATATAAGATTTTAGAAAGTGTTTTTAAGAATTAAAGACAAATTTTGACTCCTAAAAGGTAAAGAAAAATTAAATTTAAAAAGTTAATTATTTTCAATTAAAAACCATTAAATTTAAAAAATTTTTTATTATTGTTTGTTTTTCTGAGAATAAATCTAAATTCTTTTTTTTCTAAAATTATCATTTTTAGCTTTATGTTAAGTAAGCTTTTTAGTCTAAAAGAGCTTATGTGCGTATTTTAGCCGACATGTTTCGCAGTCTGTGTCCGGATGATAGCCAAAAATTTTTGATCAAATTTCATTTTTAGATTTTATTGAAAATTTAAAAATATGTTTAATTACAAAATTTAATTGCACATTAGAATTTTTTTAGATCAAAAATTAAAATTTGATCAATAATTTAAAATTAAAAATTGTTTCTTTTTCTTGAACGAGAATCTCATATCTATGATTATAAATGTTTAAATTAACATTAAAATACTTAATCAAAAAAATAAGTTAATTTTCAATATTAATTAACATTTTTAATTTTAACAATTATAGATTATGTTACAGCAGCGTAAGCTAGGTTAGTATCATGATGATAATTAAATTTTAAAAGGGATATTTTAAATTTTAAAATTTGTGTTACCTAAGCATTCATCAAATTGAATTTTCCATATTCTATTTACAATATCAGACAAACTAACTGAATTTGGTTGTAATTTTGCAATTAATGCTGCATACCGAAATACATCAATTTTGCTTTTGTCACTTGGAACATTTTTAATGAAAAAAAATTTCAAACTGTTCGTTTGATCCATTTTAATTTAATATTGTTATAAAAATATTAGAATATAAATTTAAATTACTTATTTATTTAAATAAATTTTATCTCGAAATATTTTTCAATTTAAGATAAAAATTATTCTTTAAGATCATTTGATTTTATTATCTCTCATTCATAATATGATTATAGATAAAAACACTAAATGAAAAAAAATTTACTGTTAAAATAAGAGAAAAATGTAATAAAAATTAAATGTTTCAAACTTTTGAAACAATATTTAGTTTAAGCTTAAAGTTACTGTACGTTTCAAAACAAAATAGACAGCTTGCTTATGCAAAATGCTCTAGAGCTGCTTTAGCGTTAATAAAATTATTTTAATTGAATTATTTTAATTTTTTCAACTAAAAATAGCACTTAAGCAATTCTCTAAAGAGTATCTACTTTGTTTAGAAACTAAAGGAGATACTGGTTTAATATTGCCAGTTTTAGATATTTCTAAAAAACGTACTAAATTTGAATCAATTAATTAAAAAAATTAATTTTTTGATGCCGAAAATAACGGCATTGTAAAGACTAAAATAAAGATTGAAAAAAAATTTCTCTTTCGCTCTTCAAAATCAGCTGATACAATGCTTATATCACCTAAAATTAATCTCTGCAAAGTCACTGCAAATTAAAATTTAATATTTTTTAAATGCATATACTTTTCTTTGGAGAAATTAATTTTGGGTCATTCAAACAATATATCAGCTGATACATTTGAAAGAACGAGTTCTTGACCCGCAGAAAAAAAAGTTATTTTAACTTTTTTTTTTTTATAGTTTTTTGTTTCAAAGTTAATAATGCCGGAAGTTACCAAGACACCAATTAAAGACTGTAAACGTAAGATGTATCTGTAACTATATGCTTTTTGGTTGCATAATGATTAATAAAAAATACAATAACATGATACTTGCTTGCATAAAAATGGACTTTTCGTGTTTTGACGCGGTATTTACGCTGCCAAAATCGCTGACTTGACTTCGCATTAAAAGGTTAAATTTAATTAATTTAATTAAATTTGAGGCAAAAAAGTTCAAGTTTTTGAGTTATGGTGCGGGTTTAAAAATTAGGATTAAAAAAAAACAAAAAGATCGAATAAAATAATTAAGAAATAGTTTTATATTTAAAAAAATCCATTATAAAATAATTTAAATCATTATAAATCCATTATAAATCATATAAATCATGGTGCAGGTTGAAATTAAAAATTTTAAAAAAAGTGCCTAATTAAATTGTTTGGTTAAATTGTGTGTTTAAATAAAATTCTAAAGAGATAAAAATAATTACTAATTGGTTTATATTTTCAAATTAAAAAGATATTTTTTTGCCATTTTCATTTTATTTTTTTTCTGCCTTTTTTTTTCGTGGTTTACCTTCGTTTCCCAATTTTTCTTTTCACTTAAGTTCCAAAAATTCAAAATTTTAGTGCTATCTGAATTGATAATTTTTGACATGAAATTCGTGTCTTTTGAAACTCATAATTTAATTTTTTGTGGCTCTTGACAAAATTAATAAGAGGTTTTTGGTGCTTTCTTTCTTAATGAAACAGCCAATAGTGAAGTTTTAAAAGCTTATTTTTCTGTAAAATCAAAAGGAACTATAAATTTAGACTTTGGGAGCACATTAATAATTTTCAATATTTTGTGAAAATATTCAAAATTTACATCAAATCAGCTTATTATGAGACTTTATTTTTAAAAAAATAAAACAAAAATTCAAAATAGTAAAACCATAGATTTGTTCAGAATTTTGTCTTGTTTATTTTTAAAAAAATGGTGTAATAAGTGATTGCTAAGACTACATACGATTCAAGAGAAAAAAGTGCTTTATTTGAGAATATAACGATTTTTAAACAATTTGAAAAAAATTCAATACTTGGGTCTGAAAGACTTACAACTTTTTAAAGGTAAGTTTTTTTAGACCCCTGGATATAAATTTTTTTTAAATAGCCGACAAAAAATGAAATTTTGAGTGTCAAAAGACATAGTTATTTTTTATTTATTTATTAAAAATATAGTTTGGGGTTAAACCCGGGCAGTTTGGAATGGATCTTAGTCCTTCCTTTCAGCCGCCTTGAAAAAAAAAATTTGTTTTTAGTAATTTTTGAAAAAATAGTAAAATCGGTAAATAATAATTAAAGTAAAAATAATAAGGATAAAAGCTACAGTATACTCTGTGACAATAGAGACAATAAAGACAATAAAGACATAGTTATAAAAATATAGCAATTAAGGTCTGAATTTATTACCTTTTCTTCTGTATTTGGTTTATGTTTAGTTTTACTTAATTTTTTGTAAGAAAAATAATGAATAGTTACATCTTGTTTTTTTTAAACAATTTAATTTTATAATGTGTAAAAATTTATTCATTCATTAGTAAAAAAAAATATTATTTTATTCAAAATTTGGGACATTTTTTTCCCGGAAAAAAAAAAGAATTTTTGATTTACTTTATTCATCTTTTTTAAAAAATAATTTCCTAAAATACTTAAGATATGAGATTTCGTTAATAATTAAAAATTTTAAAAAATTCAAGGCAAATTTTTTGAATAGTATTGGTAGAAGTAGATAAAAACAGCAACTTAAACTCTGAATTAGCTGTATCTGTCGCTTCAACAAAAATTATCCTTCATCTAGACATCTAGCTTTGTCCTAACACTATTGATACTCTGTGCATTATCTGTTGGTATTTTGTTACTATCTGTCGCAACTCTATTTTGTTGACAATCTTGAACATCTGAATAAGATCACCTTTCTTTCTTCTTATTTAAAGATTGGATCTATCAGGATAATTTAATTTTCTCAGTTCTGGGACCAGTCTCGTCGCTCTTCATTGAACCTTTTCCCACTCATTTATATCTTTTACATAGTATGAATACAAAGAATTATTGAATGGAGAGCAAAAACTTATTTTTAGATTTAATATAAATTTATTTAAAAAAAAAGACTAATAAAAATTGTAATCCTCCAAACAAAAACTAAATTAAAAAAAATTTTGAATTTAATCACAAAAATGAAAAAAAATAATGAAAAAAGGTTCTATAGATTTTGATTTGAAAAAAGCTTCTTATTTCGGTCTTTTAAGTATAAAATATATCTTTTGCATTTTAGACGATTCTCTTTAGCTCTTTTTTCTTTTTGTTTGTTTGATTGATTGATTGTTAATCTTTAGGACTAAAATTTAATTTATCTGATTTATTTTTTAAATAAAATTACTTTGATCGGTTATTTCTCAAATTTTTCATTTTTTCGACTAGAAAAAAAAAATATCATTAAAAATCGAATTTTTAATTTAGCAAATTTATTTAGCTAAAAAATAATTAAAAATAATATTTCTTGAAAAAAATAAAATAAATTTTAGAAGAATTTTCAGTTTGCTCTTTTTGCCAAAATATTCCAAATGCTTAATTTGATTGCTAGTTGTATTCCATATTTGTTTATTATTTATAGTTTTAAAGTTTTAAAAGTTAAAAGAATGTGTAAATTTCGATGAAAATATATGAGAAAAGAGAGCAAACTGAAAAATCTTGTAGCAATTTTACTTTGCCTTTAAAACATTAACAAATGGACAGGAATAAAATTAAGAAAAAAATCAAAATGGTTTATCAGCCATTATTTTACATTAAAGCATTAATTTCAAATAAAGTTTTATAACTAATTGAAATGAATAAATCACAATTACTTACTTAATTTTTTACTAGATCTAATTTTTTTTAGGTGAATTAAACATGATGCTTGAAGAGCGTTCTTTTCTATTTTATTTAGATCATATCTCTTACCATCAAAATCAACAAAATAAAAATCTTGAGTAATATTTCGAGCTAATTCCTTATTGGACTTTTTAAAATCTTTTTTCATATGATCATTGTTAGAAATAAAATAAAAAGATCGACAATAAGCACAGGTTTGACAAGAAGGATTTTCTAAATAATCAGATCTCTTCAAACAATTTTTAAAATATTTTAATAAAAGATGGCTAAGAAATAAAGATTCTTTAAAAACCTAAATCATGAAATAATGATCTAGATTTTGCATTATTGATTATTGAAAAGTTAACTTTTTTTTTTAGTTTAAATTGAGATTTTTAAGTTTTTTAGTAAAATACTTCGAAGCTAATTTGAAGTTTAAAAAAATTTCAAATTTTTTTTTCCATAAATTTAACTTACCGCAAAGCTTAAATTGGTGGATTCGTTAAAATAAAGAAGACTAGCTGATTCGTTGGTATTTTCATTATGACCATAATTTTCAAATGTACAGCTATCTTGAAATTGATTGTTCATAAATTTCAATTCCGAGCTAGAAATCATGGGCGTTGAACTCCAAAATGTTGATTGTTGTTTGCTTGACGCATTTACTTCTTTAAGCGAAATCATTGTCGAATTGTGAATATCTTCTTCACTTTGAACAAGAGTTTTTAAAAATACTGTAGATTCACATTTTTTATTCATTGGTGTCAAATTGGTTAATTCTTGGTTGTAAAATGAAACAATTGATTCGCTTTTTTTCGAATTACTTACGTCATTTCTATCACTTTCACACGTTTTTTCATTGAAATCATTGTTGCTTTCAGTATGTGAAATATTCTCGGAATAAGTGTCTTTTGTTGGAGCTAGTGTTTCATGGTTTGTCAACATGCTGGTTGTTTCAAATGGAATTGTAGTAGAGATTGACTTTTTCATCTGTGATGATGAAAAGCTACTCGGCTGTTCGATCGAAGAAAAATCTGCAAATTGCTGAGAAAGTTGTTTTTTTTGATATTTGATCAAAGAATAGCTTGAATCAGAGCTTTGTTTAGAATACTCCGAAAAGCTTTGGGCAGTTCTTGGAGATACAGGATTACTTATCGTTTTATAGCTCACAAACGAAATTTCGGGCTCGTCCATTACACTTGCACCAGTAGTAGAATTGTAATTTTTTAAAAATTTACCAAACATACCATTGTCAGATCTGAACGAGTTGTTTTGTTGGCTAGTAAAACTACAGCTTTTAAGACTTTTGGTATCATTCTCTGGCTCAAGTTCTCTCAAAGTTTCCATTTTGGTCGAATTTAGAGAATTTATAAGAACTGAAGCTGAAGCCGACATGAGAGATGATTTGTTTTCGTTTGGCTCTAGAGAGAACATTTTTGATTCATCATCATTCTCAAGTGTATCATCCAACAATGGTCCTTGAGATAAACTTGAAATAGATGCTTTACGCTGAGACACTGACTTTTCTTCATCAGTCGAAGATGCCAAAATATCAAACCATTTTTTATTGTTAACTGAATACTCGGAATTTTCATTATTGTTGTTATTGGAATTAAGATTATATTTCTTAAATAAATCCGATGTATCTATAGTAGACTCTGTCTTAAAAGCTACTCGTTTTTGTGAACTATTGGAAATGGATGATTGACTTGCTGAATTCTGCGACACAGATAAGTTGTTTGTTGCAAGTGAATCAAAAATTAGCTCACCATATTCAACATTTTTTTGATTTTGATTTACTTCCGAACTAGGTGAATTTGATTTGGAGCTTTGAGATGACGATTTATTTGAGGAGTTAAATAAAGAAATGTTTAAGAGTTGTCGTTGATTTTTTTTCATATCCTCCATACTAATTTTTGACTTGGAATTTGATGCTTGAGTAATTGGAGTTGAGGTAGAAGTAAATGAAGAACTAGATGCAGATAGTGATTTTGAATTATTGATCTTGTTGGATTGAGTGACGTTTTCTTCTGCAATTGTTGTACAAAATAGTGAAGTAGATGGTGAAATAGCCGAAGATACAGCTGATATTCCATAAGATTGGTTTTGACTTAACAAATTAGCTGTTCTTGATGTTTGAATCTGGTTGGACTCGTTTAATTGAGTAACATTTTCTAAACTGCTTGTAGATGCATCCATTGAGGAAACTGTCGTTAAGTTTATGCTACTTTTATTCACACCTGATGTCTGAAAAACAAATTAAATATTTTGGATATAAAAAATTATTAATTTTTCATTCTAAAAAAATAAGACATTAATTTAAGGATTATTAATTAAAAAAAATACTCAAAGTTGAATATATTTCTTGAGCTTTAAATTATAAAGAATAAATTGACTGTTATTTTTCAGCTAAATTTAAATTCATTTCAGATGAATTTTGGGTGTCTCTAATACTAACTAATACTTATATCTTTGATTGATTTTTCAATTTATAAATTTGATTTTCAATAATTGACATAGGGTTTTAAACTGTTTTGGCGTTCTAATTGATTATGCAACTAATGAATATTTTTTTTTAATCTTTAGTGTTAATTTTTATTCCTCATTTTATTATCTGTAAAAAAATTAATCATTTTAATTAGGTGAAAAATTTTGAAATTTTTTTAAAATATGACTTGGCCATGATTTAAATAATTCCTTTAGAAAGATACCAACAATATTTATACTTAGTTTTATTCCTAAGGAAGAGCATCAAAAGGCCTTTCAAAGAATGATTGAAAATGGGTTCAGAAAATAAAAGCAATTACTTTGAAGAACTAAAAACTTAAATTTTTTTTTCTTTTTTTTCACGAAATGTCAAAAATTTTGAATCCTTAAGTGTGATAGCTTTGAAAAAACAAAACTAGAGCAATGTGAAATTTCATAAAAATCTTCAAATACAATGAGGAAAATTAAAAAATCTTTGTTCTTCATGTTTTGACAGATTTCGATGTTCAACGACGCATTGAAATTAGTAGGAAGCTATTTAGAAAAATCCTCTACATGAGATTTTTTTAGATGGTACATTACCAGAAGTGGACCAGACCTATATATTATTATGATTGCACCAATCTAAACCAGCTCAGCAAAAGAACAAAAAACAACTTTGAAAAAAAACTGATGTTTTGGTTTTGGTGAAATTTCCAAGGGGCGGTATACTTAGAGCTGTTTCCAAATTAAATGAATAACTCTTTTCTTGATAATTAGAACAAGTATGTTTTAAATCTAGAAAAATATCTTTCTTTGATCAATAGAAAGCTAGGTTTGTTTCTTCAATATAACATTGGTCCTCATACAGCTAGAAGAACATTGGCTAAAATAAAGGAGCTGGAACATCTTTATCCAGCATATAAGCCTTGATATTTTTCGCTCAATAGCTAATTTTTTAGAGGAACATATTTTACTAACCAAGATAAAGTTAAAGAAAAGTTTCGTAAGCTTTTACGTTAAATAAAAGAGGAATCGATTTAACTTTAACTTTAAAAGAAAGCGAAAAATTTTTGACTTTCCCTTATAGTTTTCAATTTCGGAATTTTGGAAATCTCCAACTAAAAATTTAATATTGCTTAATATTAAATTCTTTTAATGTAAGGAAAATTTTTAGACCAATACTGCAGACATAATATTTCCAATCTCTGTATTTGAAGATTTTCATAAAATTTCACAATGCCCAAAACTGGTGTAAAAATCAAGAATTTTTAAAATTTTTACAGTGGTTCTAATAAAAGCCTAACTTTAACGGTCCAAAGGTGACTTCACCGATCCCTTAATTCAAACTGATAATTATACTTTTAAAATAAATATTTATTTTTTAAATTAAAATCAAATAATCACACTACAATTTAAAAAATAAATATTTTTAAATTTTATTTCATACATGTACATTACACATTTGCTTTACACTCATATTTGGTAAATTAAGAACGACGTGATCTTAATGGTCGCGATCAAAGACCGAACCAGCAGCGGCCCCGACCATATCTTCAAAACTTTCCGTACAAGTCGTACCTTCCAAATATACTGACCGTACTAAATTCATAAAAACAAGATTATCGATCAATTTATCAAAAAGAAAGTACAAAAAGCTATGAAGTTTATTTGATTTATATTTATTTATTATTGTTTTTAAGTTTTTTTTTAATTCATTTATATCATTTAAAAAATTATAACTAATTTTAAATTTTCGTGTAAAAATTACAGTACAATTAGTAAAAAATGATATAATTTATGTTCTGCTTGAAAAAAATGCTCCTGCAAACTGTACATTATTGTAAAGATTCTGCTCTATACATGCAATTTATTGCATTTTTTAATCAGATATTTTTATTAGTTTCTTTTTATTGAAAATGAAGAGTTTTAATGAAGAGTCTTGTCATTGACTTCGCTTGACTTAACACTTGTGACTAAAAAGTAAGTCAATTTTTGAACACAATTTCTAGAATTTGTTTTTAAAAAAAAAAAAAAAAATTTAGTATTTTTTTGTTAAATTATAAATTTTTTAAAAGCAGCTTAAAGAAGACAAGACACAAGAAAGGAATTTAAAACTATTTTATTATTTAATATAATATGATAAGAAAAATTTAAGGCGCTTACTTGTTGGTATCTTGTCGAACTAGTCAATTTAATGTTTCGTTCACTTATTGGTGTGTCAACTTCTTTGATTGTGCTCAATTCATGTAGATTATGATCATTAACAAACTTATTGAATTTAACAGGTGGTGGCAAACTAGTAGTATTAAAGGCTTTAGAATTCTTGCTGTGCTGAAAATCAAGTTGATCTTTTTGGCGTCTAACCATTTCCAATTGATCTTGTATCAGCTGCTTTTTGGCCTCAAAATCATTCACTTGAGCATTTTTTTTAATTTTGCTGGATTTTAAAATAGACATAATGAGTGAATGGTCATCATCGCTTTTATCGTCGTCAGAAAAATCGTTTGACGATTGATCATTCAAAGTGTCATCAGACGAAGCACTACTTATATTTGTTTTTGAATATAATCCCGATGATTTAGATCTATTTTCTTTTTCCACTCTTGCCTGTAGCATATTCCATCCGATTAATTTTTCAATTGAGGAATCTCTTACATCACTCAGATTGTTCGAATCATAAAATTCTAGACCGAACAATTTTGATATTTGTTCACTTGTCAAAGATGAAGAGTCCGATTGATTTGAAATTAATGACAATCGTCTTCGATACTCTTCTTCATTTATTTCACCATTTAAGTAATTTAGCAAATCAATTGGATTTTTGTGCTTAGCAGCATTTAAAACCTCTTTATTTAATTGTTCAACCGCTATATTAATTGGTTTTTTGGTGACTGGTTGATTTCTCAAATTCATGTTATAATTATTAGATGAAGAAACAAAACCAGAATCTCCCGAGTAAATAGTTTGCTTGTCATCCGACTGAGCAAGAACTTTTATCGGTTTTTGCTTAAAAGCATTCTGGTCTTTTATGGTGTTTAAACTCGAATTTGAAGAGGAATGCCCTTCAAGGCCAAATTTTTTCTGTATTTCCTTTTTGCGGTCTTCAATCAATTTATCAAATTGGTGCTCATTTTCTGCACACTTTTCCAAATTTTTGCTTTTACTCAAAGCTAAAAGCATGTTTTGATACTCAATTCTTTTCAAATCATCTTCATCTAAAGCAATTTTCAATTTTTCATCATCTTTTTTTTCACAAGTTAATTTATTGCTTTTGTTAGAATTAACTGAATGACTCAATGTTAAAGAATTGCTCGATTCGGATAATGAGTTATTTTGATTACCATTTACCGAGCCGTTTTTTTTCGTCTGCTTTTCTAGTTCATTTTGTTGTTCTTCTAGTTTGCGGAGTTTTTCTTCCAATTCTTGTTGTTGTTTTCTTAATTGAAATTCAAAATTAATTTTATAAAAATTTCAATTTAACTAAATTACTGAAGCTGTTTTTGCTTGATTTCGATTGCCAATTTAACATCCTTAAAATAAAATTTGAAAATTAAAAATTCAAATTGTTTATTAGTAAACAATATTTCGTTTTTCATTGATTTTATGGTAATAATAATAATTTTAATTTTTTAACCCTGAAACAATTGACTAAAATTAAAAGAATATTTTTTATTACTTTTACTTTTATTAATTGGTATTTATTCAAAATCATGACTAGTTAAATTCAAATAAAAAAATTATATTTCAAAGATTGATTTTTAGACTCTAGAATAACCTAGTAAAATTTAAATAAAAAATTTAATTTAAGTATTTTCATCTTGTTTAACAATCAATGTTAACACTCAAAATCCAGAAAGGTTTTTTCGACCATTTGTGTTACCTTATCTATTTAATTTTTATTCCAATTAAAAAAAAAATTAAAAAATGATTAATTGAATTGTAAATTAATCAATAAAAATGTATAATAAATTTCATTTAGCATTCTTTTTGA
>PJRA01000263.1:2239590-2254376 GCA_016987375.1 Brachionus koreanus | reverse complement strand
TATAAAAATAGTTGTGAATAAATGAAGTGTTAATGGGTCATTAATCACACGTTAAAATCAGCAAATTTTAGTTTAAATAAATTGACTAAGTAGAATGACTAACGTAGTCCCGCTATAGTATAATTTTCCATCTTTTTCGTATTTCTCTTTTCCAGTCTGTTTTTAAACTGGTCGATCTTTCTTTTTGAATGTAACCATTACTCAAAAATTGGTAATTGTGCTTCATTTTTCCATACATTTATTTATTTTAAAATCCAAAGATCAGTTGAGAAAAGTGGATTTAATTTTTTATCCGATTTATTTTATCCAAATATTGATTAATCGAAAAAAAAAATAAAATTTACATTAAACATTTGTTTTATTTCAGTTTAATTAGTATTAAAACCAATTTCTTTAATATTAACAGCAAATAGTTTGAAAGCTTGAAAAAAAATTACTAATTGAATATTATTTTTAAACAAATTAAAAACATATTTACATTATCTTCAAAAATCGTATTCTATAGTAAGCTCATTCATAATGTATATTCTAATTTTGATATTTAAAATAATTTTTTTTCTCTCTGTTTCTCGCTATGCTTCAAGTTATGCAACTAAAACTTATCCATTTTCCAGATTAGAAATACCGGAAAGTATTGAAACTATTTATTTAAAAAAATTTTTAATTTATTTAATTTTTCTAAAGATATATCGGAGCCTCTACGACTTGAAATAAAAAATAATCTAGCAAACTTCTTTTTCTTTGGAGACTGGGGAGGAATTTCATTCTATCCTTTTAAAACTAGAATTCAACAGAAAATTTCAAAATTAATGAAATACTATTCAATAAAATATCAGATGCATTTTCATTTAGGACTTGGAGATAACTTTTATCCTTCAGGAGTGTGTGATCAATTTGATTCGAGATTTAAAGTAATTTTAAAAGAAATAGATATTATAAATCACAACTGATTTTGTTAACACAGACGACATTTGAAAATGTTTATTTTGGATTAAAGTTTCCATGGTTTAATGTTTTGGGTATTGGTATTTTGTTTTTGTATATATTTTTTTTAATCATTAAATTTTAGGAAATCATGATCACAAAGGAAACTCATTTTCTCAAATTACATATAGTATGCAATCCAAAAAATGGTATTCGATATTTGATTTTCAATTTTTATTTATAATTTTAAAATTATTAAGGATTTTACCAAATTACAATTATTATTTAATAGTTAGCGCTGGAAATCAAAAGCTAATTTATATTATTTTTATCGATACTATTTTGATGTGCAGAAGGTATTCTTCAAAAAAAGTTCTTGAAAATTTAGAAAACCATTTAGAATCAGGAATTACTCTAAAGTATCCATATTTAATAATTGTTGGACATCACCCAGTATGGTCAATGGGCCATCATAATTCCAACAAATGTTTGATTAGTCGATTGAGGCCTATTTTACACAAGTATCAAGTTAATATATATTTTTCTGGTAAATTTTAATATTAAAATCTATTGGCAGTCAAATTAAGAATAATTTTCACTTAATATTCTAAATAATAAACTTCAAAATTTAATTTGAACTTTCTTGATTTTATTAGAATTTTTGAAAAATTTTATAAAATAATTTATTTAATTGTCAACAATATTAATGTTAATGTTTTTATTTAATTCAAATCAATTCTGTTCAAGGGCATGAGCATGATTTGGAGCATATCAAAGACACTTTTTTGAACTGGACAGTTAATTACATAATAAACGGTGCTTCAAGTTCAGTATATAGAGCCAATGCAAATATTAAAAATATACCGAAAGGTTCGTATCGATATTTTTCAAATGAACTAGAATATCTTGGAGCTCTAGGATTTGTTCAGACTGACTCGAACTCAATGAACATTTCATTTATAAGAGGAGATCATAAATTATTATATAACTTAATAGTTCCATCACGTTCTAAAGATAGAGTTTGATTTATAATTGAGGAGAATGAAATTATTTAAATAAAATTTAAAAAAAAAAGTTTTTTATTTTGAAAGAATCTTTTTAAAATTAAAGAAAAAGGTTAAATGTAAAATATTTAATGATCATTAATGATGATCTGTCTTTTAAAGATATTTCGAAATTTTTTCAAATGAAATTTAAGTTTTAGTCTTTTTCTACTTATTTTTATTAAATATT
Organism: Brachionus koreanus; assembly: GCA_016987375.1. NCBI lineage: Eukaryota > Metazoa > Rotifera > Eurotatoria > Ploima > Brachionidae > Brachionus > Brachionus koreanus. The sequence continues at coordinate 2,252,219 of PJRA01000263.1, read as the reverse complement.
TATTATGATAAGATTTAAAAATAATAATAATTTTTTAATTTATTCACAAATTAATAGAAAATCAAGTAAATGTATAAGTATTTGAAATGATTAGATTATTTGCTATTATAATTACATTAAGCTCAAAATTTTCAAAATACTTTGCTAAAAATAATTTACATTTAAAATATTTTGTCTAAATTATTAACTCATTTTAGAAAAATGGATTCTGAAGCAATCTTGAATGAAATTCTCAGATTTTTTATAAAAAACAAAAGCAGATCATGCTACATCGAACAAATAATGGTAACTGGTCAAACCCAGCATCAAATTTTAGCTATGATCACCAATTCACCAGCCATTTTTCAAGTATTAAGAATCAACGAAACATGGCTAATTAAAGTTAATTTTAATGTATTTTTAATTATTTTCTCAACAAAAAAATTAATAACTTATTTCATCAGATCAAATCTTGTAAAAAGTATAATTCAAAAATTCATTGCGATCATGATAAGTGTCAAATGCTTCATATTTGTAAAGAGAAGTTAATGAATTCAAAATGTTTGAAAGAAAAATGTAATTTAAATCATACCCTTAAGCATTTTCAAACAAAAAAACTTCTAGAAAATTTAAATTTAAATGGAGATCTTGGTTTGATATTAACTTTTTTTCAAGTAAATTTTCTAAATTATCTTGAATAAGACTTCTTAATAAATGGAATAAATTAAGACTTTTTATGATGAAGAAGATGATGATAAATCTGTACTCTCAAAAGCTACAATCAACTCTGCTTCCTGTGAAATTAAAGAAGAGATAAAAATTAGATTGCCAAAAAATTTTATTGAAAATGGAAATAGAAGAAAACTCATGGAATTATTCAGTGACTCTTCAAAAACCGGTGGTGGACCTATCCGAAAATGTAAATACTTAGCAGAAAAATGGAAAGCTTACATAGCTTTTGAAGATGATTCGATCGCTGAAAAATTAATCAATTTCAAAGAAGTTACATATCAAAACTATCGATTTAAGATTACAAAAGCTAATTCTAATATTGAAAAAGATTCATTTCCAAATGAAGAAATTGATTTGACTTTATTTGATAAAATGCAACCTATTTTAACTAATATCAAAACGACAAATTTTTTAATTTTTAAAAATGTTCAAAAAAGCAAAAACAAAATTGATTTATTGAAATATGGTGCATTAGTTGCTAAATTAGCACCAATTAGTGCGAATTTAATTGATAACGAAAATGGAATGTGGAAAGTTGAATTTGATAAAAATCTAGGTAATTAATTCTATTAACCAGTTTAATTTTTTTTTCAAAATATTAATTAAATATAAATTTAAAAGGAAATATAAGTTTAAATTATTAACCATTTTTGATAGATTATGATGAAATGGAGAAAAATTTTCAACTAATAAAGAACATTCTACCTAGTTCAATAATTATGCAAACAAAATTAGATGAAAATTTTAATGAAATAGAACCCAAGTCTAATGAATTCATAAGTCAAATGAACGATATAAATTTAAATTATTTTTATGATAAAAAATTAAAAACTAACATTTTTTTTCAAATGGTATTAAAAGAACAAAATCAACCATGGAAAAATGAATTAATTGAAGTCATCCAAAATTTTAACTGTTCATTTCATTTTGATACTGAAATACTTAGAGTTATCCCTAATGAAAAGCCAAATAGAAATGTTGGAAATTGGAAAAACGAAGTGGAAAAAATTTTCAACAACTTTTTTAGAAATTTTGAGACAAAAAAATTATTATATGATCTCAGTAATTTGGAAATGATTTATTTGATTAAAAAAAAAATTGAAGAACTGAAACATGATTTTAAAATTGATTATTTTGATGATGCAAATGAATCAAAATTTTATTTTTTGTTAAAAAAGATAAATTTCAAAAAGTTGAAAGAAAAATGTCCTCAAATTGGACAACTTATTGAAAATCAAGCTAACAATAATGGAAATGAAATGGAAGATACGAATAAGCTTAAAACATTTAAAAACGATAAAAAAAGGGATTTTTCCCGTAGTCATGGAGAAAAATCTTTGATAAATAAATCGATAAAATTTTCTCAAATGACATATCACAGTTACAAAAGCTTATGCTACAATTTTTTTGAAAAATTAAAATTCAAATATTCACTTGAAGACTATTCAATTGATAAAGACTTAATTTTATATCTTACTGGAACTGAAGCTAATGTGAACAAATCAATTGAATTAGTAAACAAGCTTCCTAAGTATATTAAAACTAGAAAAATCGATGGAATGAATGCTAAATTTTTTAAATGCCCTATTCTTGGACAAATAGTGGATGATTTATTTTTGTCTTTAGGTGATAGAATGTTTTCATTAAATGTAAAATTAATTGATCAATCAGTACAAGATCTTCCAGGTTTTTATGTAACTTATGTTCAAAATTTACCAGAATTAGATTGTTCAGACGATTCAGTTTTTGAACAAGCATCTTCATTTATAAAAGAAAATGTTGATCTTGAAGAAATGAATGTAACAAATTTTTCTGATTTGATTATTTCTGAAAAGTGGAAATTGTTTGAACAAGAAAATTTTCGCTCAGATTTGACGGGTCCTAATTTTTGGTTTTCGAAATATCCAGGAATAAATAACCAAAATTTCATCTTGCTATGTGGTAAAAAAGACTATGTACAAATTAATAAAATGAAAATAGAAAGTTTTTTGGCAAATAATGAAAAAAATCTTTTAGAAATACCTATTGACTTTGTGGATGTATGTTGATATATTTCTATATGTTTTTTAATTTAAAATATTTTATTTTTAAAACAAGGCTGAGTTTTTCAAATTAACGTCTAAAGAAGATTTAAATAAGCTTGAAAAAAAGTACGAGGCAAAAATTGAAGTGATATGTGACCATAATGGACAAAGTTCAAAATTAGTTGCAAGAAATCATTCGAAAAATTTGGATAATATTATTGAAAATGAACTAATGAATTTGAAAAGAGCTAAACAAACTCTTGTTTTCAATTCAGAATTCATTCCAGGCTTTGACATAGTTTTGAATAATAAAAAATTGAATATCCAAACTGCAATTGCAAAAATTCAAGGTAAAAATATTTTTGAAAAATTTTTCACTTTTTTTTTTAATTCAAAAGTCTAAATTTGTATGTTTTTTCTTTCTTTAGATGACACCAGAACAGTAATTCAATATTCTTTGATTAAACAAAAAGAATCGGAAGATTTAAATCTAAATGAGGAAAAAAATCAAGTTAATGAAAAAAGTCGTAATATTTTAAATTTTAAAATTCAAGATTAAAATTCTAAAATTGATTTTATCATAAAAAAGATTCATTATTTAATTATTTTAATTCATATTTTTCAATTGGGCACAAATCTGCTAATCAAAATAAGTTTTTAAAATCACTTAAGATAAATAAATCTGTTTTGACACTTGAAACAGGATGTATGACACAAACAAAGGTATTAATAAATAAAGAATTAAATTTCATTATTAGTAAAAATATTTTTCTTTAATAAATAAAACTTGTTAAAAGACTAATGTAATTGTGAGCACAAATTCAAGTTCACTTAATTTGGGCTCTGGAATCCTATCAAAAATAATCATTCAAGCAGCAGGAAATTCAGTTATAAATGAAGCAAAAAATAAATATCCAAATGGTATTGAAAATAATTCAATAGCTATAACTTCTGCTGGAAACATTAATGGAGTAAAAAATCTTTATCATGCAGCTCTATCAGGATTTAGAAATGAAGCAACAGCCTTAAGAGTAAAATTGTTATTCTTACGATCAACCAGATTTTAATATTTTGATTATAAATAAAAAAAGGACATTGAATCCATCATTAATACAAGTTTAATTGAGTTAAAAACAAGCAATCTAAAAAGTATTTCTTTTCCGGCTATAGGAGCCGGTGGATTTGGTTTTCCATCCAATTTAGTTGCTCAGCACATGATTAAAATAATTTCCGATTTTTTTAAATCAAATGATTGTGCATTAGATGTAAACATTGTTTTACATGAGAAAGAAACTGAATTGATAAAGGTAAGCGAAATGAAAATAAAATAGTTTAAATTTCAAATAATAAGAATCTGCATTTATTTATTAAAAAAATTAACTTGTATATATTTTACTTATTAAGACTTTTGAAAATGAATTTTCAATGTTTGAAAACTCAGGTGGAAAAGCTAACCATGATGAGAAAAAATTAAAAGATATAAATCATAAAATACATTTGTGTAATTTAAAGGCAAAAGGAAGTAAGCTTTAATGTTTAATTTTTTTGTTTAAAATTTAAAAATCGGTTAAAAAAAACTTGTTAGAATTTACTATTCATTTCAAATCAAAAATTGACTTTAATAGAGCAACTTCTGAAATAAATACTTTTTTAAATGAGGAATTCAAAAGAGAGCAAATGAATGAGTCAAGCATGAAAAATCTTACTTCGCTAACTGTTGTAGATGTAAAAAAATTTTATTCAAATTTAAATCGAAACAATTTTTAAAATTTCTTTTTAGCTTCAAAAATTATTAGTAAAATTTCCTGATATCGAAATAACTTATGAAAACAAGACATTGAATTTATATGGTTTTAAAAATAGCATTTCATGTGCTATAGCAGAATTAGCCTTACAAGTCAACAACAAAATGGCCGGACATTTTTCATCTATGATTGATCAAATGAAAATTTCGACCGATATTCAATGGCAATATCTAAGTGATTCAAATGATTGGAAAAATTTTTCTGTTTATCTAAATAGTTTGATCGAATCTAATTATCTCAAAAAAGAATCAAAAGTAAATTTAACAAGCTTATTTTCTATATTTCAAAATATCAATTTTAAGGTTAGTTTTACAAATGAAAGCAATAATTCTGCCTGCATTTTTTTCAATATGAATCCAATGATATACTTAATTGAGAATAAAAGAATAAATGTTCGAAGAATTGATATGTCCCAATGTAAATTCTTAAATTCAGATTTTTTTTCTGAATAATTTTATTATTTTTATTAAAACAAGTGGATGATAATTCTATAAAAATACCTTCAAATTGGATATCAATTAACTCAGGCAGCGATTTTTATCTTGCAGATCTAAATCCAAGTTCTTCCGAATATCTAAGGGTTAGTTATCAATTTATATCCAAATTACAAAATAATTCAGTGAGAATATCTAAAGTAACTTTTGCAAAAAAAAAAGATTAAATTTTTATTTTTGTTGAATTAAAAAATATTCAAAGATTCAAAGAGTTGAAAATCCATACTTGTTCAAACAATATCAACTTTTTAAGGAAAAGTTTATCAAAGTGAATAAAAATCCAAACGAAATTAAATTATTTCACGGTTCTACTCAAGAATCTTTGCTTAAAATTTGCCGTTTTGGATTTAACAGGAGTTATTGTGGCAAAAATGGAGTGGCTTTCGGTCAAGGAGTTTATTTTGCTGTAAATTCATCTTACTCAATAAATTATAGTGTTGGCCATGCTATTTCTGATAGATGTATGATCTTAGCAAAAGTTTTAGTTGGTGAAAGCTGTGTTGGAAATTCTCAAATGAGAGTTCCTCCAAACCAACCAAATTCAGAAATTCCATTCGATTCAACATGTGATCAAGGAAAATCAATTTTTGTTTGCTATCATGATAATCAATGCTACCCTGAATTTTTGATTTATTTTAACTAATGAATTTATTTTATTTAATTAAAACTAGAAAAAAACAATATTTTTCTTAAATTTATTTATTTGTGCCATAAATAAAATAAAAAAAATTTAGAAATGGAAAGTTTTTATCATTTATAATTTAAATTAAATGGTTTTGATATTTTTTCTAAATTTAAGTCACGAGTCAATATTGATTCTGACTTAAAAATTTTATCATTTTTTTTAAAAAATTTCGATAAAATTTTAAAATTCAATCAAATGTCAATTCTTGCAAATTTTCACATCACATAAAAAAAATAAATTGGTTATTTTATAAATGAAGATTTTTTTTGATCATTTACCAAATTTTATCAAAGATGTTTCTTCAAAATATTTTTTTCTTAACAATTATTCAATTCGCAATTTGTTGGCCAGATTTTTTGTTTTTTAGTCAAAAGAATCTAAATAGTCCTTTTAGACTTACACTTGACAATATTGCAATGTAGGTATAAAATGAAGCCAAGAATTTTTCATATTTTAAAAATAAATAAGATCAGGTTTTAATTACTCTCAAGAAACTAAATTTATTATTCATGGATTCACCGATGAAGGACTTGATGAAAAAATAGTTCTAATTAAAAACAATTTCCTAAAAAAAGAAGTAATTAACATTTAAACAATAAAAATTTATAAATAAGTTTGTAAATTAAGAAAAATTTAAATGTAATAAATGTTGATTGGAAAGATGGAGCCAAAGGACCTAATTATTTTACTGCTGTTGAGAATGTAGAAATAGCAGGGAAAAAAGTTGGTCAATTTATCAAAGAGGCTAAAATAGACCCTTCAAAAGTTCATTGCATTGGACACAGTCTAGGTAATTTTATTTAGTTTTTTATTTTAGAAATAATTCGTAATTTTTTAGGGGCTCATGTAAATATAACAGAAAATAATTTTTTGATTGATAAAAAAAAAACCATTTGAAAGGTATGTGGATTTTTAGGAAAAGAAATAAAAATTAGGAGAATTACTGGACTCGATCCAGCAGGTAGATTTAGTCTGCTGAGTTATTTCAAGTTAAATATTTTATTTTAACAGGTCCTTTGTTTTTCAACCGTCATTCTGAACGTCGATTAGATAGAACCGATGCTGAGTAAAGTTTGAAGCAAACCAAGAAATTTTTTATTTTTTAAAATTTAGATTTGTTGACATTATTCATACTGATGCCGGAACTCTTGGAATTGGAAAAGCTATAGGTCATTTAGATTATTTTCCAAACGGAGGATTTTTTCAAGTAGGTTGTGGTATAATCAACATATTGAAAAAAGAAACCAAAATTCTTAGATTAAAATTGGATCCAAGATTTCCAGAGAGTAAATTTAGAATAAAAAATAAAATTTTTTTGAATTTAATGTTCACTTTTGAAAGTCATACAAATAGCTTGTAGCCACAATAGGGCACCAGCTTTTTTTGCCGAAAGTATCATTTCAAATTGCAAGTTCAATTCAGTACCATGTGATGACTATGGTAAAATTTTTTCTATTTTTAAATTCTATTTGAAAAAAATTTTAAAAAGATGGATTCGCCAAAGGAAGATGTAAATGTGATTCTATAACAGGATGTGCACCAATGGGTTATTATGCAAAGTCTTATTTTAGTCAAGGAAGTTACTATCTAGATACAAATCATTATTCACCATATTGCATTCAATAGAATTTGTTTTTGAAAATAAAATATTATTAAAGAAATTTTCTAACTCGGTTTTCAGCTATTTTGAAATTTAACCATTTTATTTAACAAGACTATTTAGCAAATTTATTTGCACAAAAAATTCTCTATCAATTAACTAATTTTGATGTATTCTCGGATATATAATGTATCTCGGGATACAAAATATGTATTTTATGAATCAAAAAAATACAAATTTTTTTTTATGTATGATACATACATATACAATGTATTCTAGTTTAATTTAAAAAAAAATACGTTAATATTTACTAGTTTTTGTAATGCTTACATTAGTACCCATGGGCTCGTCTATCCGAACTCGTCGTTAGACGTTTAAGAGCAGCTATTTATGCTCAATTCTAACTTAAACGCTCAGGGTTTAGTTAGTTAACTAATCCAATGATATCGACAGAGAAGTCGCTATATCACATTTTCCCCATTATTGCCGCCGAGAAGCACTTTTATTAGTCTTCTGGAGCTTTTATCCTCGACGTCAGATGTGCTCTTTTACGTTACCAACTGTTTAACAAATAAAAGGTTTTATGTTTTATTTGTTAAGAAATTAATTAAAAAATATATATGAAAACGGCCGTTCTAAAATTACAATATTAAAACTTAGACCGAAGTAAATAAAATTGTTTATTCAGTAAAAATAGAAAAAGTGTAATAAAATGTAATTCGAATCAGATTTAAAATTCAATTAATGTTGTGATTGACTAGCGCATGCGAATAAAAAATCAATACTGAGATGGCAGATATAACTCCTTGGTTGCAACCATATCTGCGTTTATGCGTTAGTCAGTCACAATAAGAAGAAGTTGATCAAATTATATGGTAACTTTTTGTGTTGTCTTTGTCAAGACACCAAATAATTAAAAAAATCTAAATTTTTACATCAGCGAAGAGCTGTTTTTCTGAAATAAGTAAATTAGTTTCTTTTTTCATTAATGTGTCCAAAGATAAATTTTAGTTGGATTTGACTCATTTTTGAAGTAAAATAACATTCATAAATTAGAATTTTTTAAAATTATGTCTATTTTTGGAAGGTGCTCTTTTGCTTAATCTTAATATAATATAATTTCTCAACAAAACGAAATTTGAAAAATTCTCATTTACAAATTGCACAACTCTTCAAGACTGAATATTTATCTTTTTCCTTTTATGTATAAATATATAGAAAAATAATCCCTAAACTCATTGTTAATTTTACTTCTAAGACCAGAAGTATTTTTATAGATAAAAAATATTATAGCCGATTTTGCTAAAATATGACCGAAAGTAGTGTTTTAGAAAATAACTTTAATTTAAACGAGCCCCAAAATCGTCCAAATAATTTTAGACGCAGTAAGCCTCATAGAAATCAGAGAAATTTTAACCGTTCTAATAATTATTCTTACCCAAATTATCAGGAAGAATGCAATTATTCAAATAATTATAACAATAACAATTATCAATCTAGCTACAGGAACTTTTATGGCCAAGCAGAACAAAATTCATTCGATAATACATTTAATCACAAAAAATATTCCAATTCTAGGAATCAAATCAACAAATCAAAAAAAACAACTACAGATGAAGAAAGACCATTTAGTCAAAAAAATGAAATTGAAAATGGAAAAAATCAATTTAAAAAAAATAAACAAAAAGACAAGAAAAAAATTGATTCGAAAGGAGGAGAAACCGCTGACAAAGCGAAAAACATCAATTTATCTCGAAGTGAAATTCTTATCGATCAACTGAAAAAAAACAAGTGTGAATGCATGGTTTGTTATTCAATAATTAGAAATGATAAACAAATTTGGAGTTGTGAATGTTGTTATCACATATTTCACTTAGGTTGTATAAAAAAATGGGCCTTATCACCGGCTGCCAAAGTTACAGAAAACAGTCCTAAGTGGCGCTGTCCTGGTTGTCAAAAAATATACGATTCTGTGCCAAATAAATATGTATGTTTTTGCGGCAAAAAAACCAATCCTGAAAAAGAAAATCGCCCATTTTATCACCTAAAATTAATTCCGCACAGTTGTCAAGAAGTGTGCGGCAAATCATTAGGCACATCTAACCAAACAGAAGAACTAGACTGTAAACACAAATGCAATGAAATATGTCATCCAGGACCTTGCGCTCCATGCGAAGCGGTAGTTAATCGTACATGCAATTGTGGCAGGGCTAAATTTCAAGTTAAATGTAGCTCAAACAAATTCCCACAGTGTGAGGAAAAGTGCGGTGAAATTCTAAATTGCTCAATTCATAAATGCGAAAAAATTTGTCACTCAGGTGCTTGTGATCCATGTGATTTGGACGAAGAAATAAATTGCTATTCTCATCAGCAAATTAAAACTGTAAAATGTGGTTCGATTGAGCACAAAAATGCTCAAAATTCCATGTTTAGTTGTGATCAAATTTGCAACAAACTGCTTGACTGTAAAAAGCATAGATGTCAAGATAAATGCCATCAGGGCGAATGTCAATCTTGCATGCTAATGCCTTCAAAATTAATGAACTGTCCATGTGGAAAAACTTCAATTAAATTTTTATTAATTAGTCAAAAAATTATAAGAACCCAATGCACTGATCCGGTGCCGACATGTGAAAAAAAATGTTCCAAAATTCTATCATGTAATTCTAAGCACACGAATGAAGTTCATTTATGTGAAAGCAAATGTCATGTCGATGAATGTCCTCCATGTGAAAAAATCATTGAAGTAAAATGTCGATGCGGCAAACAGGCTTTTCCAGTTAAATGTAGTGAAGCAACCGAAACAGTATTTTGCAATAGAAGGTGTCAGAAAAAAAAATCTTGTGGTAAGCATCAGTGCAATGATCTTTGCTGTAATGATAACGATCATATTTGTATGCAAATATGCAACAGGATCTTGAATTGCGGTATACATAGATGTGAAGATTTGTGTCACCGTGGACCATGTAAGCGATGTTTGGTTGCAAGTTTTGAAGAGAGGATTTGTGAGTGTGGAAAAACAGTTCAATATCCTCCGATAAGATGTGGCACAAAACCTTTAGAGTGTCTCAATCCATGTACACGAACTCATTCCTGTGATCATCCAGTAACTCACAATTGTCATTTCGAAGCCGCCTGTCCTCCTTGTTCGTTTTTAACATCTAAAATGTGCATGGGAAATCATGAGATTCGGCATAACATACCTTGTCACTTAAAAGACGTGAGCTGTGGAAAGCCATGCGGAAAACAGTTGCCTAATTGCTCGCACACATGCATAAGAACATGCCATAAAGACGTATGTGTTGATGAGCAGCATCAAGTTTGCACACAATTATGCAAAAAAAAAAGACCTCATTGTGAACATCTATGTAATTCTGTTTGTCATGGTGATACGCCTTGCCCAGACACTGTTTGCCAAGTACTGATCACAGCAAAATGCAAATGCGGCCTAAAATCTAAACAAATAAAATGTATGCAAAAAATGTATTCTGAATCAACTGTTGTTTTTGAAAATATTGCTTCTCAGTTAAAAGAAATGCTAACTAATCGAACCATTGATGTTTCTACATTTAACAAAGAAGAAGCCATGAAGAAACGATATGAAATAGATTGTGATGAAGACTGCTTTTTGGCTGAAAGAAATCGAGCTATAACCGAAGCATTAAAAATTGAAGCTCAAAGCAGACCTCAACCAATTTACGAAGATTTTTTGAAAAGCTTTGCAAGAGAAGAACCTGATTTTGTGTTTAGCATAGAACAAAAATTTGCTGCATTGGTGAATGAGTGTAGACTTTTTAAGTCAAAAAAAGTGGCCTATTTGCCAACTTTAAAGGCAAATGAAAGAAGGTTTGTTCATGAATTGGCTACTTATTATGGAATTGAAACCGTATCCGAAGATCCAGAGCCATATCGAACAGTTACACTTTACGGAAACAAAGAAAAATGTTTTGTTCCTTCAGTATTGTTGTCTAAAAGCATTGATCTCAGGTCTAAGCAAACAAGTATGCCAAAAATTGCTATCAAACAATTGAATAAAAAAGTTTCGAACCCAGTTGGTTCAAATATGAAAAGTTTATTGCCTGAAAGCGAACCTATTGTTTTATCTAAAGCATTTAGTGCTTTAGTTGATGAACAAGATCCTAGTGAAAATCAAAAAATTGTTGCTAATAGTAAAAATGATGAACAACCGATAGACTATTTTGATTTTGAATAAAATTTTTGTTATTTCTGATTTATTTTCCAAAAAAAAATTATTTATTTGAATTCATACTCTGATAGAATAATAAAAAACATTTTTTTTACCAAGATTTTATTTTATTTGATTTGATCAGATTTATAAAAATATTTGTTAGGCCTGGTAGCACGGTTCTGTAAAACCGGTTTGAAAACAGTTTTGGGAAGAACCGGTTCTGTTTTCGAAACCAGTTTTATGAACCGATTTCATTTCAAAACCACTTCGGTAAAACCGGTTTTGTGATTGATTTTTTCCCTGCTGTTTATTGAATTCTTGTTATTCTTGTTCATTTGAAATTTTTTTAGTAGATACTGGGAAAAATTTGTTGCAAATTTTTTTAAAAATATTTTATTAATTAAATTTGTAATATAAAAAATCCAAGTTAAATTAAAAAATTTCTGTAAAAAAAACAGAAAATCTACATAAGTATATTTTATTATAAATTGCCTGACCAAGAATTTAAACAGACAAAATTTTTGACACTTTTTGGACTTAGAGAAGTTCTATCATCTGTGATTGTTAAACCAGCTGCAAAAAATGTTTTTATCTGATGGAACACTGGTTGGACTAATACTTGAATAATTTTTTGCAATTTTTTTCATGTTCTTATAATTTGATTTCGACCACCATTTCAACGTATCAAAACCTGGGAGATTTTTAACTCGTGCTGGTCTATTTAAATATTGAATCAGTTCTGTTGATGCTTTTTTATCTGTTACACCATTTTTATTTTTCAAGATCCTTTCAATCATTGAAATCATTCATAGAAGCTGAATGATTAGATGACTCAAATTGCATTTTTGTTAAATTTTACAAAATTCATTTATAAATATATTTTTTTTATTTTTATGTTTCAAATTTAAATAATACAGGTTTAAAGAGTGAAAAGAAGATTATCCAAGAAAAAAACAAAATTAATAATTATTTAAATTTTAAAATAATTAGATTATTATCTTAAAAGATAGAATTTTGTTGAATATAGAATGTTTTCAGTTAGAAAAAGATAAGCATGAAAGTAATAGCTAGCTATTTTTTATTAATTTTGAACTTTTGAACTCTTAAAACGTACGCATGAT
>PJRA01000263.1:2101249-2222780 GCA_016987375.1 Brachionus koreanus | reverse complement strand
AAACGGATAAATTCAAATTTTAAATCCTTATTTGAGAAGTTAAAAGCCGAAGCTAAATTTGAAAAAAAATAAGTGTAATAAACGAGTGTGAGCTTTTACAAAAGCTTCATTGTTGAGAATAATCATTTTGACATGTTATTAAATTTTTATTAAAAAAGATTATTGAGAGCGTCACACGTTCAGACAACTCAATCTACCAGTTTTATAAGATTTTTTTTGAGTTTAATTAACTTGTAACAAATTCAAATTCTTTTTTGACCAAACAAAATGTAACAAAATGAAAAGACCTCAATTTAAAACTGGGGAATAAGTTTTACCATTGACTTAAAATTAATTTTCTAAAGGTAAATAAAAAAATAAAAACACAATGTTTAAAAATTAAGATTTTATTATTTAAGATTATATTTTAAAGTATTGTTATTGTATTGATGAGTCTAGTATTTAATAAACTATTAATTGAGTATAAAATTTTACTATTAAATGACGCATAAAAAAAAAATTTTGATGTTTGTCAAGTTGATAGCTGATTAAGTGTATTTTTAGTATTCTTCACCTTCACCTTCTCCTTCGCCTTCAACTGAATCAACACCGACTTCTTCGTAATCTTTTTCCAAAGCAGCCAAATCTTCTCTAGCTTCTGAAAATTCTCCTTCTTCCATACCTTCACCGACATACCAATGAACGAAAGCTCTCTTGGCATACATCAAGTCAAATTTGTGGTCAAGTCTAGCCCAGGCCTCAGCAATAGCGGTGGTATTGCTCAACATGCAAACAGCACGTTGCACTTTGGCCAAATCACCGCCTGGTACAACAGTTGGTGGTTGATAATTGATACCAACTTTGAAACCAGTTGGACACCAGTCGACAAATTGAATAGTTCTCTTTGTCTTGATTGTGGCAATGGCAGCGTTGACATCTTTTGGCACAACATCACCTCTGTACAACATACAGCAGGCCATGTACTTGCCATGTCTTGGATCGCATTTGACCATTTGATTAGCTGGCTCGAAAACAGCATTGGTTATTTCGGCAACAGTGAGTTGCTCGTGGTAGGCTTTTTCAGCTGAAATAATTGGAGCATAAGTAGCCAATGGAAAGTGAATACGTGGATATGGTACCAAGTTAGTTTGAAATTCAGTCAAATCAACATTCAAAGCACCATCGAATCTCAATGAAGCTGTGATTGATGAAACAATTTGACCGATTAATCTATTCAAATTGGTGTAAGTTGGTCTTTCAATGTCCAAATTACGACGACAAATGTCATAAATGGCTTCGTTATCGACCATAAAAGCACAATCGGAGTGTTCCAATGTTGTGTGAGTGGTCAAAATGGAGTTGTATGGCTCGACAACAGCAGTTGAAATTTGTGGAGCTGGATAGACGGCAAATTCCAATTTAGATTTTTTGCCATAGTCTACACTCAATCTTTCCATCAACAATGAAGTGAAACCAGATCCGGTACCACCACCAAATGAGTGAAAGATCAAGAAACCTTGTAGACCAGTACATTGATCAGCCAATTTACGGATTCTGTCCAAGACTAAATCAACAATTTCTTTACCAATTGTGTAGTGACCACGAGCGTAATTGTTGGCAGCGTCTTCTTTGCCAGTAATCAATTGTTCTGGATGAAACAATTGACGATAAGTTCCAGTTCGTACTTCATCGATTACAGTTGGCTCCAAATCTACAAACACAGCTCTTGGAACGTGTTTGCCAGCACCAGTTTCCGAGAAAAAAGTGTTGAATGAATCGTCACCACCACCGATTGTTTTGTCAGATGGCATTTGACCATCGGGTTGAATACCGTGTTCTAAACAGTACAATTCCCAGCAAGCATTACCAATTTGTACACCAGCTTGACCGACATGGATTGAAATACACTCTCTCATTTTGAATTTTTTTTTGACGCTAAGCTTTGATTAAGAAAATTTCCAGAGAATGTTCGATTCTCAATTTAAGTTTTTTTCTAAAATTGTGATTAAAATTTAGCAAGCGTTCTCCTTTTATAATAAAATTCTTAGCAATTTTAATTGGTTGTTTGACTTAAAAGCAAACAATTTTAGAAACGATGGCAACAAAAAGCATAGTTATAAGCTCTAAGGAAAAGTTTTAGCAAACAAAATATTTCAGCGCCAAGAGCAACAGTTAGATTGTCTATGCGTTTAGTAAAGTAAAATCATGTTTGCTGAGTATGGCGGAAAATATGGCTGCTTTTTTAGAGGGGGTTTCGTCGTTTAGCAGCAATTTTGTTTTAGTTACCAATTATTTGTGTAAGCTTAAATCTTTTTCTAAAATAGCGTGAGTTAAATATAAATTTTTATTAGTAATTCAAAAATTAGAATTAATTTTGAACATAATTTATTCTTTTTAGCCATCTCTCTGTCTCATGACAATTTTCAAAACTAATTTTAAAAAATGCCGTCTTTTATAAATAAAAATCTTATTAAAAATAATCAGTAACTGCCTTTATTATTTTTAGTTTAAACCCTTATGGTTTCTTGATTTATTAAAAAATAATAAATCTAATTTTAATTTTCTGAAGGCTCCGGTGGGTTTTTTAAAAAAAAATGATTAATATCAAAAAAAAATTTATTTTAATTAAATTAATATTCCTAATTTTAGAGATTTAATTATGATTAATATTAAAGAGCCTTGATAAACTAATTTTAATTTTAGAATTATTTAAAAAAATACTAATATCAAATTTCAAGATTATTTAGTAATGCTAAAATAATTATTCAAAATAGATTTTATTAAAATAATAAAAAAAAATAGAAAAATAAAAAAAATGATTATTTATTTTTTTGTTTCTTTATTTTTCACTCTTATTAAATTTTACATTTAAAAAATTCCAAGTAAAAAAAAAATCACCTTCTACGCTTTTTGAAAGAAAAATACTTAAATTTGAAAAGTATAGAATCTATCTTAGATTTTATTCCGAATTAATATCATTTAATTATCTTACTAGTCAAAATTAATTAAGTATCTAATTTTAACATTGTTAAAAATATTTAACTTGGCAAATATAATAATTTATATAAATCGATTTTAATGTTATATCTCTAATATTTCTTGACTAAATTTGTATTAATATCTTTTTCACTTAATTAAATTATCAAATATTTTTGCTTTTGATTCAGGATCATGAAAACTTGAATTTTTGTGAATAAAAACAAGTTAACAAAAAAATTATTTTCAAATTAGCACTCAAATGTCTGAGGGGTCTTTTTTGGAACCCCTCTTGTTGCATCCTTTATTTTTTTTTTTCAAATAATTTTATCATTTTTTTAAATTCTTTTTTTCAATCACATAAATCAAAAATATTTTAAAATTATTTAATTTTGATTACAAATAAATTTTATTTTCATTAAAAAAAAGTAAAAAAATGAGTCATATAAAATGGGTGAAAAAATCCCTGTGGTCTTTGCATGTTAAAACCATTGGTTTGAATTTATCATATTGAATAATATTTTTATCTTATAAAATATTATAGACCTAAATAAATTGAAAATAAAAAATAAAATATTTGAATTATAAGATTTATTGAAGAAACATTTATTTAATTTATTTTGAATTTAATTTTCAAAAAAGGAATTAATTCAAATTTTTTTAATTGATCATTTAAAAAATCTTTACAAACAATAAATTTTTAAATATTCGGTTTTTAGATATTTTAATTTAGGAGCATTAAGATTCTTTGATATATTTAAAGTATTTTATCTGTTAATTGATTCTTTTTAGATTAAATTTCCATCAAATTCAGTATTAATCACGGTTTTTCTACTATAAATTTAAATAAGCAATAATTATCAAATATTTAGGAAAATTTTTTTTTAAAATTTTTTATGTTTTATGATTTAATCAATGTACATGGCATTAATTGAAATGATGATGCTTGTTTACCTTTAATTAAAGTATTTTTGATCTAACATGCATTTATTATAAATAGAAGTTAAATTGGAAAAATTAACAATTTTAGAAAAAAAATATTAATCAAATCATAATATTTAAATGATTGACTTCAAAATAAACCAGTATTTATTAACTTTTTTAGTCGATTGTTCATTCAATGCTATAAATAACTTATTTTGGTTGGTATCAGCATCCAAATCATCTAAGTCATTTTCTTTGGTCTCATTTGTATTTAATATTCCCACATTTAAGCAAAAATTAAGCCCACTTTGTAAAACAGTTTTATGTGTTGAAATTACTTTAAAATAAATTAATTTTATTCCTGATTTATTAATTAAATAGTTAAATTATTAATCAATTAATTAGTTAAATTTTTTAATGTATTTTTAAAATAAATTTTTTATAGTTTACTTACTAGATTTTATTTTACCATTATGAAATTGTTTTTTACTTTCATTCTCAATTAAATTACAAATTTCATCTTCTTAAGAACACAAAGTTAAACTAAAATTTAGAAAAAAATAAAATTAATACCTGTATAAATTTTATTAGTCTCAAAAGATTTGACTGTTTTAATACATCTCAAGAAACCCTCTATATAGGGGTCTATTATTCTTGCAAAAAACATCATTTTGGATATTTGATCACGATTTACCTTAAGATAGGAATAAATTAACTTCAAATTTTATTTTTTCGAAAACAGATGTAAAAAATAAATAAAATCACCTTGTATATTTTTGGTCTTTTATAAGGTTTCCAATTATAAATTTCTCTTTCATCGGGATTTAAGTCATCTTGAGTAGAATAATTTTTTGAATAAAACTCTTCTTCTTCAGAATTCCAATCATCCTCATCATATTGCTGCTTGAAAACTTTATTTAATCGAGCATACTTCTCATCAAATTGCTTGGCATTTTGATCAATCAATATGTCCATATTGACAAGATCGACAATATTCTTATTAAGTCGAGTTAATACTGTCTCACAAGGCTTTAAAAAATCTATTATAAATTGACTAAAACTAAATTTTCTTCATTTACTTTTTTGAACATATTAAACTCATATTGGAACAAGTTAATTAATTCGAAACATTTTTGGACCAAGTCATTTTCATTTATTTCAAGACAAGATCTTCTACGATCAAAATTAACATAATGCAGGTCATGCTTAACCAACTGGTTTATTGACTTAGCTAACGATAATTATTAATTGTCATTTTTATTAAAATTAAAAAATACAATTACCAATTATGCTTTTAAGAAAAAATATTTCAGTTAAAATTTTTCCATGATAGAATAATTTTTTTATGGATTTATCATTTCTGGGTTTAATCAAGTCACTTTTTTTAAAAATTTAAATTAAGAAAATTGTGGGTTTTTATTCAAAATTACTAATTGTTTTGGGACTCTGAAATTTTTTTGACAACAACTAAGTCACTTAACAATTGTAGACCATATAGAGCAACCTCTTCTATTGAATTATAATTGAATCCGATCTGGTAGGAAAAAGCAAGGTTGTTTCTAATTTCTAAAATCTTTTTGCACAGTTCAATTAAATTACATCCCTGTTGATTTAAAATATTCGAAAATTTTAATTTTCAAAATCAATTAAATTTAATTACTGTAGGATGGTAAATAGCTAGAATAAAAGCTATGATGTTAGCACACATTATTGATTCCGTTTGTGAAATATCTATCAAGTAAAAAAGAACAATGCTTAGAAATTTATTGACTTAGACAGTTAATGTGTCAATTAACATCGAATTTAAGAATCAAATTAAATTAGCTCCCTTATAGGGAAAAATATTACCAAAATTCAAATGTTTTTCAAGCTTCCAATCAATCGGCAATTTATTAAAAACAAGCTTTTCTTTTTGATTGACTATAAATTCCTTTAAAAAAGCTTTAATAAAACAACTAAGTTGAAATGAAATTTACATTTAGAGAAAATGGTTGTCCAAAATTTACTCTAATTTGTCCGAGGGTTTTGCCCATAAAAGCTCCATTTAAAATTAATTTTAGCCATTTGAAAATTATTTGACAAAAGCTTTTTTGTGCAAAAGAATCTTTTAAACATGTTTCATAATTAACCGATGCTGGCACAATCAAGACATCGTGAATCAATTCTGTGAAGAAAAAATTTATCTATTTTTGAATAGTTATAAATATTTTAATTATAGAAATTGAGTAATTTTCATATTGAATTTTTAATATTTAAGATAGAATTATTCTAAATTTAAACGAAAGTATCTTGGAAATTAATTTTTTTTAACAAAGATTTAAACATATTATCAGCAATTATTAAATTTTAGAAATATTTCATTAAACGATTGACAAATTAAATTAATTAACTTAAAAAAGATGATTTGTTTAGATACCATTTTCTATAAATTTGACTACGTTTTGTAAAATCTTTCTGTCATTTTGCAACATAATGCTGTTTTCATTCTTCAGCTCCTCAAAAAGATACTTAATTTCGAGAATTTGAATTTTATTTAATTTTTTTTTCTTAGATTTTAAATCTTACTCGTGTAACAATTTCTCTGTGTATTGGTATTGGATCCTCGTTTTTAACCAAATTATCCGATTCAGCTATTTTAGTTTGGTTTTCTTCTGAAATATCTTGTTCACTTAACACCCGTATATTCATTAAGCCAAGTAAATATCTATTAAAAAGATGTATTTTTATTAATATTTTAAATGTTGATTAGAAATAGAAAATGAATTTATATTATATAATTTTAGTTAAGAATAAATTTTTTTTCTCAAGAAAATGAATAATTGGGGCAATTTTTATTTAATCATAGACTAATAGATAGGACAAATTTATTTTTAGTTAAAATAGTTTTTATTTTTAATTATTAACAATTTTTTATATTTAATATTAAAAAAAAATTTGATTAATTATAAAATCCTAAATCAGTCCAGCATTAAATTTTAAAGAAATCGTCTTTTAAAATAGTTTTTATTTTTTTTCCTATTTTTTTAGTTTATTTTTAAATGATTTTGAAGGCCAAATTCAGTTTTATAAACCAAAAAATATTGAGTTCTAATAAACGGTTTTGTGAAATTTAGTACAATAGAACAGAACAAAATGTTAAAAATTCTTATAAATTTTTTTAAAGTCAAAAGCAAGTTCTGTAAATGCAACATGGTTCAACATTCAAAGTTGCATCATTTTCAACAATCTGGTACAACTCTGCAAATTTAGCAGATTTTAAATCTAGATAAATTTGGCTTTTGTGCATTTTGCAGAGCTTTTGCACATCATTAGCAGATTTTGACATTTTGTACAACTAAGTATGTTGTAGTTTACAGAACTAATTAAATGCCTTCAGAAAAAAAATTTTAGAATAATTTTTAGTTTAAAAAAAAAAAAATTAATAGAAATTTTAGTATTATTTTGGACATTTTTAAATTTGAATGAACAAATTTATAAATCACTTAAATTGCAATACTATTTTTTTAATTGAAGCATGATTTGATTATTTCAAAAAAGTTAAACTTTTAATTTCGTACAATAATCGTAATATTATTTCAAGTTAAATTTTATACTGCATTGCATGATAATTAAAAAAAATAAAACTCATTTAGGCAAAAATTAATTAATCTAATTAAAAAAGCCAAAATTTCAATTAAAAACATATTAAAAAGTTAATGCAAAATTTTTTCAATTACTTGAAAATTTTTTTATGAGATAGCGTATTATCAAGAACATTTTTTCTGAGACACCAAAGTACATTTGAAATTCTTAAATTGTTAATGAATAAAGTCATTTGTAAAATTATACGATCCATTATGGAATTAGATTTCAAAATATAAACTATTGGCAATTGTTTCTAGAAAATTAAATTAAATAAATTTCCAATAATTAAATAAAAAATTTTAAATAACCTCATGTGCTGTTTTAAGCGCACTTATGTGTAACTGATAGCAAATAATTTTGTCAAACACATATTTGAACATGTAATTAAGAATAATAAACGCTGCTCTAAGTTTTGAAAAAAAATTAAAAACAGTTAATATTAAAAAGGCGAATTACTTGATTGATCTTTTAGATTGAATATTTGACTCTATTTTACGAACAACATTTAAAATTTTTGGATCTATCGGATTCATATTACTTTGCTTTGGGCTTATTATTTCAAGTGTACTTTGTCGATTACATTTTCTCAATATTTTAGTTACACTTGAGAAATAGATACAATAAAAAATTTGAACTTTTATCGATTTCCATTACTTTTTATTAGATAAAATTTTTTCACCATAAACCCTTAAATTTAATTGCATTTCACAGTCAAGCAAAAAAAACAGCTTGGAATTTAATCGCTTCAATGAATTCCTTTATGGAAAATTTATTATTTTTTTTGTCAAGCAAAATAGACACATTTGGGAAATTATAGCACCTAAAATAGGCGTCTAAAAAAAGTAGATAAACATCACATTTTAAATGGTGAAAAATTAATAAAAAACCGAAAATTATGAATAATTTTTTGCTTTACTGATTGATAAAATATAGACAAAATTGATATTTTTATGACTGGTTCATTTTTTATAAATTAAATTAATAGGAAATTTTAATCTAAAAATTCTAATATCTAAATCATACTTTTGCTGCTTCTCATAATTTCGTGGAGTCTTCAATAAATTTAGGAAAAGGTGGTACTTATTCTTGGCGTCATAGCAAACCTTAAAAAAAAATAATTCTTTTGGTAATTTTTAAATTCAGGAAATATTAGTCACAGTGCTATTAGGTGAGCAATCGATACAGCATTTTTTAAATAGTCCCGATTTTGAGTAAATTTCATTTAGAATCCAAGAGGGTGATGATTTAAAAGAAATAGGTTCGCGTATATCAGCCTTTGAAAAGTTGTCGATTATGTTAGTCGTTTTAAGTATCATATTATATAAATCTACCTGTTTTTCAAAAAAATGGCAAATTATTTTTTTAAAAGCTTGATCTTCATTCATTTTCAAAGTAATTTTAATTATTCTAGTTCTTTAAACAAATACAAATGAATTTTTAAAAATAAATTTTCAAAAAATAATCTAAATTGTATTGTTTACAAAAAATTGTCTTGAAATTTTAAATTTTGTTAATTCGCTTGATTTAAATGTTTTTTTTTTTGTATGGTTTTAGACTTCAACTTTTGGATTTCATTTTAGATTAAAAAAAAAAAACTAAAAGTATTCCTTGTACTCAAGAAGTTTCCATATGGTGATTTAGATTGATTTTTTTAATAAATCAATAACTTTGCTAACAAAATAAGCAGAATACGTGTTTTATTCAAAATTTATTTAATGAAATCAAGGCCCGATTAGTTGACGTTAATCATTTCATTTTTTATTATCACTTGTTTGGAATCCATGTGCGAAATAGCAAAAACATGACGAAGTAAAAAAATTTTGTAGATGACAAAAAGCTGAATATAAAAATTAATCTAATTATTTTAATTTTGGCAACTTATCTTATATTATTTTCTTTTCCTAGAAAACAAGTCATAGCTTCTATTTATTTTCAAATAAATAAAAGTACATAGGCCTTTTAAAATATTTATGTTATTTGTTTTTAAAATAGTCGGCATTTACTAAAATTATAAAGATAAAATTTATTTTAAATTTTCATTTTTCTTTAAAATAATTTTAGTTCAACTGTATGTTTCATTAAATAGAAACACTCATGGATTTTAAGTATGAAAAAGGATTAAATATATTGCATTTTTATCAATTTAATTATCACAAACCAATAAGTTTCTGAAGATAAATATTTTGGTTAGTGGAAGTTGCTTTTTTAGTTTAATTGTATCAAGTTTTTTAGATTATTTTTAAAGATTTGGCTTTAAGTTTTGTTTGTTTATTTATTTACAATTGAAATAATGATTAATATAATTTAAATAAAAAAAAAACCTGTTTTTTTTACTTAAGCATGCATTTAATTATTGAAAAAGGAAAAAACAGCTTTTAATTTAATCAGGAACTTGTTAGTTAGAAATTTTTTTTTTATTTTAATAATCACGATTAATCATTAAAATATTGAAATCTTCCTTACTCCAATATTTCATGCCAATTAAGCTAAATCATCTAATCGATCGTTTGCGCAATTTTTTCCTATTTATTTTGATGACTTTTTTGTTGAAAATAAAATATTTTATAGATTAAAACATAACATTTGTAAATATGATGTTGAAGCACAATTATTCATATTTATTTGACACGTTATGTCATTTTACTTTTTAAATAATATAATTTAATAGGTTCCCACTTGATTAATAAAATTAAGTATAGCGATAAGAAGGAAATTTTAGAAAGTCTTTGTTGATTTTAGATTATATTTTTAGATTTATGAGATATCTTACAATCAATTGGATATAAATTGGATACGGAGGTTTTAAATTTCAATTAAATTTGCTTAATTTTTTGATTTTTATTAATCTCTTAATTCATCACTAAATTTTCAGTAATTTCTATTTTTAAAAAATAACAAAGATAATTTTACAATCTATCTATAATAATTTTTGTTCAATTTTATCTGAAATTCGTCACCACTTTTTGATTGTTAAAGCTTTTAAAATAATTTGTTCCTGTCAAAATTAATTAATGACAATTTTATTTAATTCATTTATTTTTTTAGAATAAAGCTAGGTTATTTTTCATGAAACACATCGGATTAAACAGTCTAATGGCAAGATTTGTTTTTTGCTTATTGTCAGCGTTAGTCTTTCAATTAATGTGCTCAGTAAGTGTCTCCCATCAGCAAAGTTCATATGAATCTGAATTTAACCCTATTGGTGACTTGAATTCAAGAATGAGATCAATGGTATATAAAATTTAAAAAATTAATATCAAAATTTAAAATTTTATTTTTCAGTCAATAGATCAAATAAAAAAGAATAGACTATTTCCGTCAGATGCTTTTTTTAAAGAATTAATCAGAGTAACGAATTTAAAATTAAAGGTACAGATCCCGCGAAAATTTTGCGTTCCTTCGAAGATAAAAATGAATTTATTTATTTATAAGAAAAAAAATTTAATCAAGATTTTCGAGGATCATTAGTAAAAACTTTCTAAATTATTTTTATTAAGGCACATCCAAATTATCAACTTCTACACAAATTTCTAAAAGACTTGAAAAAGAAAAAGTATGATACAACTTTTGGTGAAGATGACACGGATGACTATTCTTATCAAGGAAAGTTTCGATTCTAAACTAAAATAAAAACAACAACAACAACAGAACCAAAAACACAATCCAAATCAATTGATATTATTCTAAATGAAAATTTATTATTAAATCTTAGATTTTATTTATCCGAAATTTATCATAATCTTTAAGAGTTTTTTCTTATAGATATTTTTAATTGTTGTAAATTTTGACTTGAAATAAAAAATAAAATAATTTGGTTTTAAATTTTTATTTAATTTTCGATTTTAAAATCAATGTTGAATTTGCCTAAAACTGGTTCGAAACTAACATTACAAACAACAGAGCTATGTAGCCTATTTGAATCGTTTATTTCAACTTTTTTTTCCATTATATGAACGGCTTGCTTGTACTCTTTGGACCAAACAAGATTTTTACCAAACTCTGGTTCTTTTAACAATCCAGTATTTATTAGATTTCTTGGATTGTTTTCGTCTAATTCGAGCACATGCCAAAGTGCAAAACCGTTCAGCAAACCATTTTCTTTTAGTCCAAATTTAAAGTTATTTTTAAAAGGCTCTGAAACGCCTTGTGAATTAAAATTGAATTCGAAAACTTCAACTAAATCACTAAGAGGCTTTGAAGGATATTCCCAGAGTGGATGCGGTTCCATGAAACCATCTGATTTGCTTGAGGCTTCCTTCAATTTTTTTTAAATACAACCTTCAAATTTGTTATTTAAAATTTTTTTTATACTTACAAGAATAACCCTATCGAATTCAGACAAATCAAAGCCTTCACATACTCCAACAGGGCTTCTTATTTTATCCAAATTTTCCATACTGATAGCAATCACAAACAAGCGTAATTTATAAGGAATAATTTTTCTAATTACTTCTGAATTATTAGACCCCAAAGATCTCAAATGCTCTAAGCCATAGTAAAAATACAGATTATCCCATGGCAAAACTATAGAATTGAATGAAGATTCTGATAAAATGATATCCATCTGAAAAAAAAATTGATTAAATTGCAAAAAATTTTTTTTATAAAAAAAAAAACTTGTGCATTTTTCAAATCATTTGACTCCAAATCAGATAAATTTTTATCTATTATTATAACTCTTTCTTCAAGATTGTTCAAAGTCAAAATACTCATTAGACATCTTTTTCGAAATCGATTTGATTCCAAAACATAAATCTTAGTTTTAAAATGAGATTTGTAATGTTGAAACTAATTTCTAGATAAATACTTTATCATAATTGGTCTCAGAGGCAGCTAATATTGGGAGAATTGAAAAATCATCATTTGCAATAAGTAATTGTTTGGAGTCAATTTCATGCTAGAATAAAAACATGACTTTTTAAAAAATTTAAAAAAAAATCATTTAAAGCTAAGAATTACCTTTTTCAAAATTTCTATAAATAAATCATTTCTTTTCTTGTTATTTAATTGTGCAAGTCTATTTCGACTGACAAGAGTAGTTCCAAGATCTATTTCTTGATTTTTATGCTGGGAATTTAAGATCCTTTCTTTTTCACTATATTTGTGAACATCGAATTTTAGAGAATATTCATCATGTTGGCATGAAATTAAAAATTTTTCATTTAATTTTAAATTAATCAATTCGCTAGGAAAGTAAATTGCTTGCATCCAATGATCCCTCCACTAGAAGTCAAAAAATTTTAATTTTATTTCTAATTTGGGAGAAAAATATTTTTATTGTAAACACAAAACAAAAGGATTAGTAAACCTCGAGAGCTTTAGTGTGCATTTAAATAATACTCATTATGTATTATTGATAATTTCAGCTTTTTAGAAGAAAAATTTAAATTTTAATTTAAACAATTATAAATTTGACATCGATTAACAATTAAAATTAAAAAAATTATATATAAACCTTTATTGGAAATAGTGTTGGTTATGTTCGAAGATTAATGGATGGTTTAGTGGGCGGTTTTTACAGCTAAGTGATCGTTTAAGCGTAAAGAATACGAAAAAGAATTTTTTTAATTTTTTTTAATGGTTTATTTGATGGTTTTATTTTTGTTAAATTAAGTTTTGGATTTTTAACCCTAGTTTAATAAAAAAATTATTTCAAATAAAAAATTTAAAATTTTTATTTGTTTTTAAAAAATTTATGGAATTTTAAAATTCATAATTTATATACCTAGGCCGCACATCTAATTCTTATGTGTCCTTTTGAGTACATTATCTATAAATTTTTTTTTTCCTAGCATTAAAACTGTTCTTTTGTGTCTTTTTGTGGAGATGGTTAGGGTTTTTTAAGAGAAGGAAAGTTTTAAAGATTTAAAATTGGTTCCTAGATTAAGAAAACAAATGAAGACTTTTAATGCTAAGAAAGTATAATCTCATTGTTTATAGCTCACAAAATTGATTTGAAATCTAAAAGAATAAAAAAGTTAGTCTTTTCTAAAGGACAGTATGCAAATAAATTTTGATTAATTTTGCTTATCATGCATACAAAAAGATTACGATTGTCTATAAAAAAAAAATAAGTCTTTACTTTTATTTTTAAAAAATCGTCTCCTACGGTTTTCATATGGCATTAAGTTAATTTAAATAAAACCAAATTAATAAGATTTTTTTAGTATCGAAAAATATAAAAATATTTTCAAGTTATGCATTATTGAAAAATATATATCTATCCGACAGTTAAAAATTTTGAAAAATAAAAAAAATACTAAAATAAAATTTAATCAATTACTTGCATATCGTTAGGTGCATGATGAGCCCAACTTGGGGCACATGATAACAAAATTTCGTTTTCGTAATCCATTCTCAGTACCCACCACATAAATATCCCAGCTACTCTTCCATCATACTTTGAAAACGCTTCAATTATTTTCATTTCATTAAAAGAAATTGGTTTCTTTCCAGAAAATGAAAATCTAAAGACTTCAATTGGTTCTGTCAAAGCTTTGAATTCATGAAATTGTGTTAATTGAACATCAAAAATTGCATCACCAGCTAATTTTTTACAATCTTCCGGAATTTTCAAGTTATATTTACTCAAATCTAACCAATTCCAGTCATGACAAAGTTGAGAATCAACAATTTGCACGTACATAATTGCATTATCAGGCACAACGTAGCAATCAGCTACCAATAATTTATCCAAAGCATGAGTGAATGTACTTATAGCGCCTTCGCCTATCAATTCTGTATCAAAAACCTCAGTAACCAGAACATTGGCTTTTTGGTCCATATCAATACCAACGACAATATCAGTGGATCTTTTTTCAATTATTTTTATTTTGTCTTTCATTCCATTTGCTTCAATACATTTTTTGGCCACAGTTACCATTGGCTTAAAGGCTTCACAAGCAGTAACGGTATCGGCTCCGCAGCTAACAGCCATCATTGATAATAATCCAGTTCCAGTGCCAATATCAAGAACGTTGACGGTTTTGTTTTCTGATTTAAGCTTTCTAATAACTTTACGAAGACCAGCATAGTAAAGTCGATTCTAAAATTAAATTAATAGCTATTTCTATAGTCTTTATCATGAAGTGTACTTACTCTTTCGTAATCATGAAGCATATCAGCGAATCCAGCTCTAGCAAGTTCTTGTTGATAGTCATAGTCATCACTTTGAATTTCCCAATCAAGGGCACCGGTCATTGTGTTAAATTTTGAAGTAAACATTTTGATTTTTCCCGTTTTTGATTCTTGCTAAAATAAATCTTATTTTAAAATTTTTAGTATCAAAAGTTTTAAAAAAATTTTTTAAAAGAGAAAAAATTGCAAAATTAATTAAAATTTTATGATAGTTTTTTTTAGTGACTTATTCATTTTTTAGTTTGATTCAATTTTTATTTTGTTTAAGCTTAAACTATTTTAAACAATAGAAATTCGGTTAATTTCCGACGATAAAAAATCGAGAAATATAAAATTTAATGAGATCAAAAATTATCTAACATTAAAATTTGATCATTTTACTAGACATCAATAAAATTAACAAAGAAAGGAGCTACATAGAGTATTACTACTTATATTATAGATGTTTATAACTAGTGTTGGGAACCATACAAGCGGTCTCTAATGCGGCCAAAAATTTTTTTGACCATGAGAAAGCAGACGGCCAACTGTTGGATGGGTAGCCCGTCTAACAGTTGGCAGTTACAAGTTATGTAATGGCTTTGACTTGAATGAAAATGAGTCATTTAGCGAAAAAGATAATGATCAGAAGGAGATAGATCTGGAGATATATGCTGAATAAGGAATAAGTTCGATTCCTTCCAATTCTTCTATTTTTGTCATTGTTCTTCAAGCACTTATCTCGAAGAAACAAACCAAGCTTTCGGTTGACCAAAGAAGGATGTTTTTTTCGAAGTGAAGCATACATTCATTCATCTAATAATTAGAATAAAGTTCTGCATTTATAGCAAATTTTCATAACTGGCTTAGCGGGTTCAGATGAATCCAATCATTGATTTCTGTTATAATAATCTCGAAAATAGATCAAATTTTCATCTCAAGTAATGGTCTCTCTAGAAAAGCGTTTCATCAGGAGGATTTTTGAGTAGATTTCTACAAATTTCAATGGGCTGTTGAGTATCGAAATTTGTCAAATCATGGGGAACAATTCTGCAAAGTCTGTCAGCTTTGTTAATCAAATTAAGGTAACGAAATATCATCGATTGTGATGCGTAAAAATCATTAGATATTTGCCAAGAACTAAGCTTTACGGAGAGAATTCTGATTGAGAATGGCTGGTTTAATTGACCCTTTCTCTGAAGGATCGTTTAACCACTATTAATTTTTTTAAACCAATATTGTAGTCTTCTTACTTTAAGAACATTTTCATCTTTCACTGGACTAATTTGATTAAGACCAAAATTTCAAAATTTTCATTTCAAGTTTTCGCTTTATAAAATTTTTTCGAATTTAATAAACAAATTAATTAAATAAAGCTCATTCAATACTGTTTATTTTAGTTAATTGTTAATTGTTTTAAAATCAAAAATGCGCAAAAATTTCAAAGCTTTAGCGTCTTTTACGTGCTAAAATTCTTTCTCTATTTTATAGAATCAATTAATTCAAATTTTTAAAAAAAAATATTTCAAATAAAGAAGATTTCACGATCAACTGATAGTCAAAATAGGAAAACCACTTTGAAATAATAGAAATTAATATTTTTCTTAATTTTCAAAAGCGAAAAAATATTTAAAATTCAAATAATAGAAATCTGCGTTTTACGTTTTCTATATTGTTTTTCATTAATATTTTTAATAATATTTAATCACTTTTTTTGAAAAATGATATGATTCCTTTCAAAAGATTTGAATAAATATGATATGGATTTATATAAATTTGTTATATTTTTTAAAAAGAAGTAAAACTACTCAGAAAATTTATTTGAATTTTATGTTTCAATATACACTAATATTTCAATATTTTATTTTTTTAGTATTTTCAGCTCAATTTTCTCCAAATGAATTTTGTAATGAATTGAATTTGAGAAGAAATGCGATTAAAATTAACAGTCAGTGTTCAAAAATGCTAAAAGAAAATTTTAAACTAGAATATTGTAACAATTTAATGTTTTCCACTAGGCCCATGTTCTTTAAATTATTAATAAAAAAATTATAAATCATTTAGAAGAATAAATTTTAGTTGTATAGACAATTCAAAAATGTCTTTATATCTCACGTTTATTCCAAATAATAAGCTTTTATTAGATAGTTCTTTGTCTTTGGAATTATCTGAGTCTCAAAAGCATGAGAGTTCATTATTTCCTGAACTTATAACCTTAAATTTTGCTTTTATTAAGGGCTTTGACTTAAACTCAAATATTTTTACATCATTACTTAAATTTTATGATCAAATTTATTTAACCTTTTATTACGCGGAAATTGCGTTTTCATCAACTAAAGCCAAAGCCACAAATTGCACCAAAAAAAAACGCAGTTTTTGGTAAAATAATGACTTTAAATTTTGCTTTTACAACCAAGTACAGTTTAAATACTTGTCCTCTGATTTTTCATGAATCTCACATTCAAAATTTTCATTTATTCCGGGTATCCAATGTCGTCAGACAAAACCAGTTTTGGAAACATAAGAATTTTACTACTAAAAGGCAAGCTTAGTAGTTTAAGCCATAGGATTTTTGACTACTGTAATCAATTGATGGTTTTGATATTGAATTTGGAAAATTTTGAAAATGTTTTAGTTAACAAAAATTGGTTGATAAGGTTCTCATCAAGACATCAAGCTAGAGCGGTCATTTTTTATATAGATGAAAAATTGAGTTACGGCTAAGACAAATTCAGGATAATTTAAATAGATTAATTCTATAAAAATTTAACTGCTATTGCTTTTATTTGATTGAGAGAATTTCTTCTTATTGTGCTTGTATGCGTCGTATCTATTTTTGAATTGATTGACTGTAGAAACTTCGATTACTTCCCGGGGTAGGCCATTCCATTCTTTCACGACTCTATTTGTAAAGAAGTTAATTCTTTGCAAGCAGTGGTTAGAGGATTGGCCAGAGATTCTTCTTAAGTGCCCTATGATTCCCTGAGCAGGCCCAGTTTGAGACAATGAGTTACATGGCACAGGAGGTACTGTCCAACTAATCTGATTCATTCCTTTGCTGAGTTTAAAGAATTGGGTCATGTCGCCTCTTATACGACGCTCTTGGAGCGTATCTAGGCACAGGACAGCAAGTCGGTCTTCGTAGGTCCAATTTCTAATTCTTGGTACTAGTTTTGTAGCTCTAAATATGAAATAATAAATTTTATTTTGGTTGTTTCGATTCCGTTTGTGTCATTTTTTGGATTAATAACCAATTTTATAAACGTATCTATTTTGCTTAACATTTTGAAAGCAAAATTTTCATACGGAAAGATGTTTTTGGAAAAATCAATGCTGATTAATTCAATAATTAATTTTTTCTATTTTATGATATATTTGATTCATTTAATTAACAAATGTGTATATTTTAACGGTATATATTATTCGACAGTAAGTCGATTTTATGTAATACAGCATTTTGAAATTATTTTTTATGATTTTTTTTAAATATTCTCAAATTTTGGTCAAATATCTTCTTAAATATTATATCAATTACTCGAATTTATCTGCTTTTAAAATAAAATACAATTGTCGTCTTTAAATATTTGAAAATAATTTCATTTATTTTACTTATTATAAGCATTCCGATTTCTGTTTATAAAATTTTTTCATCTAAAATTAATACGAATTATATAGCCATGGACTAAAAAAACTACTATGGTTTTCCTATTAAAAATTCTTTTCAATATTTTGTATTTAGAGAGAGGATTGTTAGCTTTTATGGACATAAATCACTTCTGTTTTATTTAATATTTTTTATAAATTTTTTTATAAATGATGTCATAGTAATAAGTATTATTATTGCTATTGACATATTGTTATTATTTTTTTTTCGTAAAAATATCAAAACAAAATTAAAAGCTTTAGAAAATATGAAATCAAATAGATTAAATAAACTAGAAGAAAATCAAATTAGAATGACCTTAGTTGTTCTTGTCTATATATTTTTTGTGTTTATTCTTAAACTTGGTCATATGATTTTTTTCTCGAAAGTTTTGCTTGAAAAATTGAATTCGATCGAAAAAAAAAGTCTTTGAATTGAACCATATATCAAAGAGATAGGAGAATTTTTCTATTCAATTTCAAATATTTATACTTTTATATTATTTTATTTTTTGAACAAAAAATTTAGAAAATCAATAGAAAAGTTTTTGATACGATATTTTTAATGGATCCTATAGAATGCATCCTCGAATTTTTCTTATTAAATTAATTAAATATAATTGTTTTTACATTTTTTTAATAAAAAATAAAAATTAAACCAATAAAAGCACAAAATAATGCTCAAAATAAAGCTACAAAATTTTGTGAAAAAATTGAAACTCTGAAAAAACATCTATAAGTCTATATTTGTAAAAATTTTGAAAATAGAAATGATAAAGAAATGCTTTAATTTTATTTTATTTTTGAATTCAAATTTCTTAACTTTATTGTTTTACCCTAATTTTAAAAACTTTTTGGATAAATCTGAGATGCAGCTTTATCATAATTGTTAATTTAAAAATTATATGTTAAGTATTGATTGTGTAGAAACACGCTGCTTTCTATTACAAGTGGTCTTGAGAGCATTGATGTATGCTTAACAATGTGAAAAACTTATCAGAAATCTAACAACTAGACTGCTTATTGAACTTATAAGGACTGAGGTAGAGCCTAAACAAAAGTCTATTCTCGAGATGCTAACAAAAAAGGACCATTTATGAAAAATTAAAAGCTGATTAATGTCTATGAGCTAGAAGTAAATATCAATAGTAGTAAACATGATATAGCATATAGTATGAAATAGTAGGGAAAATAAGGACTGGGCTAGCATTCGAAAAGTTAATGAGTTACTTAGCTCATTGTCTTAGAGATAACATAATAAATAAATTTACGCTTATTTAATTAAAATAGTATAAAATTGAAACTTAAAAATTTAAAAATAAAAAAAAAAAGAATTGAGACAAATTTAATATTTTTCTGGAAATAAATTAAAATATTTCGATGATTAAAAGCAAGATAAAAAATTTTTAAAAGCTTTTTTAAAAAATTTTATTTTTTTTTAAATTTTTAAGTTTCAATTTTATAAAAAAAAGATTGTTTGTTAGTGTTAAGCCTTTTCAAATTGATTAAAAATTTCAAATAATCATTCGAAAATAAAAACCTAAATTGAGAAATCATATAATTGTTTATTTATAAATACAAAAAAAAATCACATTTTAGACTTTGATTGTATTTAAAATTTTTTTCTCTAGATTCTGAAGCCAATATATGTTTTGAATTATATATTTTCTTATGTGTCGAATATAGAGTGAAAATGGAGTTCCAGAAAGAGGAAACGAGTTCGTTAGCTAAAAAATTAAAATATTATAAGAAAAAATTATTTTAAGAAAAAAAAACCTCTTTTAACATAAAATCGTTTTCAAAATTTTCGGTTACATCTTTAAGCGTTAAAATCAAAAAAACATCAAATCCAAATCTTAAAAGAAATTTTAATAAAATTCAATTAGAAAATTGCATCCTAACTTGAAGCCAATTTTGTTGAAATCTTTTTGAAACTTGTGCCAAAAAAAGTCTCTACCAACATTGTTTTTACCAATTAAAGCCATCAAAGGATAAAAATCTTCACTTCTAATTTTGCTATTCTGCTTAAAAGCTTCCTCATACAAACTTAAAAAGTTTAATTTTTCAAATAAATTATTTTTCAAATTAATAATACGCTTCAAGTTGCCAAATTCTAGTCGAACTAGCTAGTCCATTTAAAGCATTTTCTCTTTCAGATGGACTTTCAGAATTAACATATAGTTTCCAAAGCAAATTCCATCTTTCAGTTGTCGGAGAGTGCTTAACCGCATATTTGTACACTATAGCTCGTTGATTCTGTTTAAGAATGTTCAAACTTGAATTTGAATTAGGTGATTCAAAATATTCCTCAGGAATCAGATCAAATTTTTCAGAAGCCTTAAGAACACACTCATCACTTTCTAATCTGCACAGAATTTCCAAAATTTCAGATTTTATTTGACTTATCGAATGGATTTCAGGATCATTGAACATTTCACTCACACTGTCTTTAAGGGTCAACAAAGGAACCAAATATTCAGACAATGTCCTAAAAGATGGTCTAAATTCGGTAAGTGATACTAGTTTTTTTAAATTCCAAATAAATACACTCCATGTAACAAATGAATTTTCATTTTTGACTATAAGTTCACTTATACTTTTTACTAGTTTATATGGTTTAACTCCTTTCAATGAAAAATAAAATATTTCATGAACGATTTCTGTTCTGTCCTCCACAGAAAAAGCCTTTAAATGAGTTTATCAAAATAGTATTTTAATGATTTAATTTTTTAAAGTACTGAGTAGTTAGCAGCAAGAATTTGATTTAGATTTTGAATATTTTCCACGTCATAATTTATTAGAAAATATCCCTGAAAATCAGTATTACATTTAATCCATAAGTACTCTTGATCTAATTCATATATTCCCTCTTTTTCACTTAAAACTAAGCTAAATTCTCTCGTGTTTCCTGATAATTGTCTCGATTTCATGTTTCCACCTACTCGACACTTTAAATAAATAATCCACTCATTACTTAAAACAAAATTTGATTAAATAAGAAAAAAAATTTTTTAAAATTTTCTATTACTTGTACATTGATGGAAAATCTTCTTGATCTGTTTCATTAAGAGGGTTAAATAAAAACCGTTTTTGATACAAATTCACCCATGTTCGATTTTTAGAATAGCTCAAATGAACTTTTAGTTCAGGGAAATTTTTTTGATATAGCCAATTTTCAACAAAAGATTTGGTAGAAATTTCTTTGAATTCAACAGGCTTATTTTTAGAATTAGAACAATTATTTTACTAATCCATCAAAAGTCTTACCAGTTTAATTGATTCATAAAACAAATCAGCATTAGCTACTCCGAATCTGAATTTTTCTATAAACTCCTAAAGAAATTTAGATTTTTTTCTTTAATAATCAATTTACTCTCAATGAAATTTTGAAATTTTCTTCTCCAAGAATTTTTTCAAGCATTATCAAAATAGAGACACCTTTATCATATGTGATTGTTGTAAACATGTTTAATATCTGATCCGGAGTTAGATTATCTGCTTTAACAGCAACTGGAAGCGTTGTAGAGTAGCTGTCCTCCATCATAATTGGAACTTTTGCTGTACTTATATATTGCCGCATCTTTTTAACCATTAATATATTGTAATAAAATTTCATTAAATTTTACTTGATCAAAATCCGGATAAATGCTTTCAACAGTTTTATAAGCCAAAAAATTAGACTTATTTGTTACAAATACTAAAAACTCTTATCAAAATAGATAATAAAATTATAATTTACCATTGCTTCTTTAAGCCACGCATCCTCCCTGTAATATTAATTAATATATAAATCTATCAAAATATAAGGGATAATTACCAAAATTTTACCGTCAAATAATTTCCGAACCACTTTAAAAAAAAATGTTAAATTTTTTTAAATTTTAATGAACAAAAAAAAAACCAATTTATACAAATCATTTTAAATTAATGCAAAATTATCTAAAAAGAAAGTTGATTATTTTGGGTAAAAAGATTCAAAAATGAAATGTTTTAAATTAAAATAGCAAGGATGTCATTAATAAGTTAAATAGCCATAGAAATTGCTAATTAAAGTGTGGCGCAAATTTTGAGACCTGAATGCTCCTAATTTTTATTTCCAATTTCAAGCAGTCTGAAGTATTTTCAATGAATAAATAAAATCTAGTATGCTGATATTTAGGTTTAAAGGGTCAATCCATTTCAATGGAAAAATTAAAAAAAAAAAACAAATTTTGAAGATATCCTTTATGTAAGCTGAGATTCTAAAATTCTTCTCGATTTGCTCAACTGCCAATAAATGCGCTTTATGTCATATATACCCATGTATTTTTTGTCCTTTTATGTTCTCTTTCATGAATCTTTAATAGTACATCTACAGCTACCTCTGACTTTTATGTACTTAATGTCATATGAAGCCATGAATATAATTGACTTTTATGTTCTCTTTTGCAAAGATTCTCTTAAGTCGATAATTTGAAGCTTTATTTATATTTTTTGCTTTTAAAACCTAAATTATTACAAATAGCACTTTTTTCTAAACAAACCAGGTCCCTAAAGCTTTTTTAAATACAATACAATATTTCAAAAAATTTTTTGGTTTTTTTTTTCTTAGCTCTATTAAAAATAAAAATTTTTTGCTGGTTGAATAAAAGTCTAGTTTAGTTACAATAAAATGTCATAAAGTCCATACAAGTTATGATGGTAACAAGATATTAAATTTTTCATTAAATAAATAAAATTGAAAATTGAAAAGATCACATGAAGTAGACATATATACTTAGTTTTTATTTTGTCATTGACAATAGATGAGCAGTTCAGACCCAGTTAATTTTCAGGAATGAAGATTCAAGAATTTTATCCATAAATAGCTATATAGTGATTTCATTAAAATTTTGTAACTTTTTGAGATGAGACTGAGGCTGAAGATGAGGTGGATTTTCAAAATATATTATTTAAAAGATTTTTTTTGATAAATCTTCAGCCTCATCTCAAAAAGTTACAAAGTTGATGGCATCACTGTAATAAAAAATAATATTACTAATTATTATTCAAAGTAATTAGATTTGGTACTTTAAATTTATCAATCGAGATTTTGGCTCGAAAATATAAAAATCAAGTGATGTTTTAAAATTATTAACTTCTTATTCAACCATAATCTTAAACTAAACTTTTTGCTCATTTCACTAAAACCATTAAAATTTAAATTTTTTAATTTTTATTTGGATTAATTTATAAAATATCCTTAAAATGCAAAAAAAAATTACCGCATGTGAAATTTCGTGAGCCAATGTAAGTGAAGTGGCTTGTTTTTGTATTAATTTTGTGGTTTTATTAGAATAAAGTATCAAATTTTCTCTCAAATTAATAAGACCCCAATTTTCAGAAGCACCTGATTGAGTTCTTGGTATTGAAAGTATATCTATTAAAATAAATTGAATTTTTTTTAAGATTGTCTTTTGTTAAAAAACCTAATTTAGGTGGAACAGGTGCTGAATTATTCATATAATTAATTTCAAGAAAATCCAATGATTTCTTAGCTAATTCCAAAGCAAAGTCCAAATATCCATTTTTAATATTAGTTTTAGTGCCCCATACTTTAATCTTTAAAAAAAAATAATCAAATTTTCAAACAAGTATTCTGTTTACTGTAATGTTTTTAGATGATATAGCAGTCTTTGATGTGTAGTCTAAAGGGCCAATAAACCAAGCTGCAAGATAAGTAGACATCTTGTATGTAGTTGCAAAACTTTTTCTACTCCTGGTCATTCCATTTTCGCTAAAATTTTCATTTATCTAAAGAAAAAAAATTTCTCACATTGTATCTTTTAAACAATGGCAAATATTTTAAAAAGATTCATTTTTAAAAAATATTCACAAAAATATTTATAATATATGATTTATGCTTCTTACAATTTGTGGCCAATTTCCAAGAGCAATTGTGTCTGATGGATGTTCTATAGTAATATCGAATGTGGCCTTAAATGCTGGCTCATCAAAACACGGAAAAGCCTAAAATTACTCATAATAAGCTGAAAATATTGTCTTTTGTTTTAAAACTACCTTTCTAGCATCTGCAGGTTGAAATTTAGTCGCTAACATAGTTCTCAAAAAATTAAAATTCATATTAATTAATAATTTTAAATTTTATAAAATTACTTTAATTGTCCATTTTCAAAGTAGTTAATTTTATGAAAGCCAACTAGATTATTTTCAGAACCATAGTCACCTTTGAAGCTTATTTCCATCAAGTATTTATCTTTTTGAATATCTTGATCGAAGACTATTTGATACAATTGATGATTTAATAATCGAGAAAAGATAATTTTAGGCGTAAATCCTGTAGATAAACTAGCAATGGAAATCTGGTCAAGAATTTTCAAGGATGGATCTATATGAAATAAGATCATACGGCTGGGAGAATTTTGATCAAATTTTATTACAACATGTCCTGTATAGTAATTTTCTTCTTTTTTAAAATTTGAACTAAAATATGCTCTGATTGTTAAATTATAATTGAATGGAATAGTTTTATCTTGCAACCTGAAGTCATCTTATTTATAAAAAATATAAAGCTTTGAAAATGATTTTAAAAATGTATTAGTTGATTACTATATGCAAAGGGATCCGTAGTTGAGTTAATTATGGGTAATGGAGTCGTATTTGATATAATTTGTTTATCATTTAACCATTTTTGGCAAATTTCAAGAATATTTTGAATTAATCCAAGGATTGATTGAAGAATGCTTTTCTTCTCAGGCTCATTCGCTGAAACTCCGTTAAATCCAACAAATAAAATAAAGAAAATCCAAATAAATTCGCGAAAATTCATGTTACCTTTGAAATTGAGTAAAATTCAGAATGTAATTTTAATGCTAAGTATTTATATCAAATATTAATGTTTAATTAAGGTAGAATCTGCTCAAAATTAAATCGCACCATTTTTATATTAGTCTTTACTTTATGTCATTGACAGAGTCACCATTTTTAAATTTTTCATTTTTTATATAAATAAAAGTGAATCAACTCTATTGATAATTTTTAAGTTTGCTTTTATTCTTGAATATATTCATATATTAAATGCGTCAGAACTAAGTATTTCATTAATTTTTTTGATATTTCAAGTTTTTAATAATATTAAAAGGTAGTTTGTTTAAAAAATTTTTGATTTCGTTTCTGAATTTATTTCGTAGCGGAAATAAAAAAAATTAAAGTTTTTTAAATGGTTAAATTTTTTTGAAATCCTAAAACTTCAATTGATGCTATTTTTTAGAATAACCAAATTGAATGCTTATAAAAATGATACAACTCATAGGTTATTTTATTCTAACACTTTTAAATAAAAATGAAATTTGTACTGAAAATTTTGAAATTTTGGTGTTCTCACATCATGAAAAAAAGAAAAAAAATAATGAAAAAAAGCTCTTACTATATTGGCTTCAACCGGTGAAATGTGTCAATTTGAAGATGAGTACTTGCTTAAAAGAACAAATACACTATGCTGATTCAACAAATTTAACTGTGATGATACCAATTTTTGAAAGTAGAATGTATATGGAAGGCTTGAGAGGAGTTTTCAAATATTTTTAGTGTTTTTTATTTAACTAAAAATTGATATATTGATATTGATATATTTTAATACTAATAGTATCTGGAATCTACCGTGAAAAGGTTAAAAAACTAATGCAGGCTGAATTATCTTTATTACATTTTAATCCATCGAGATTGTGAAAAAGAAAGAGTTAAAATACTTTTCATCATCTAAGATGAGTGAACATGGTGAGCAATAAATTTTTTTGCTGGGCCTTAAACTCAAATCAAATCACACAAATTTAATATAATTTATGAACCATATTACGACATAATTTGCATGAGGTTGCAAAATGAGTTTTACTCTTTTCCATAAGTTACGTATCAGTTACGTATATAGTTTGATAATATAATTGAGAAAAAAAATGGTACTTAAAATATCAAAAATTTGTATTCATTTTATATTAAATAAATTAAAAAAATCTCAACATTTCTTTTTATTTAAAATAATTTTACAAAAATTACACTTTTTTTTAGACTCAAAATCAAAAAATTTTTGACAAAATTATATTTATTGAAAATTTATTTTAGTTAATAAATA
This sequence comes from Brachionus koreanus, assembly GCA_016987375.1. Taxonomy (NCBI): domain Eukaryota; kingdom Metazoa; phylum Rotifera; class Eurotatoria; order Ploima; family Brachionidae; genus Brachionus; species Brachionus koreanus. The sequence continues at coordinate 2,196,412 of PJRA01000263.1, read as the reverse complement.
TTTAAAACTAATGCGACTTTTTATTCCGATCGTTCTTTGATTAAGTAACGATCAGTTTTAAGCCATTATTCACTGAATAATTAGTTTGTTAGAACGTATTAAATCACTTCAACAAAACGAAAATTTAGCCAATTCTGGGTGTTTTGTAGAAAAGCACTGTACTGTAACATGTATTCTAATTGAAGAATTTTCTCTTAATTAAACTGATCCCTACCCCTATTTTGTCAAAAGAAAGCTAACCACTAAATTTAGCTTAACACATTTTAAATTTTCTAAGTCTTTTTTTTTTATTTAATTTTCCATATCCTCTTTCTATTTTTATTTGGACAAATTGCCAAATTCTTATCTGTATCTTTCTCAGTTTAATTTCAAGGAAGAGTTAATTTTACAAAATTTAAAAAAAGATGAAATCAACTTCAATATAATTAGCTTTCGATCAATCAATAATTCTTTCAGTGACGCAATTAAAATCTAATAATTTAGAAAATCGAGCTTATTTCAATAAATCATGCAATTTCTAAATTGTCTCAATGTAGAACATAGATCTTGTTAGTATAGTAACCAGTAAAAAGCAAATAAGAAACAATTTTATAAATATAAAAGAAAACTACTCACCACAAAATTTTGAAAAAAAAATAAATGTTTTCAAAAAACTTAGAATTATGCTGTCTTTTTTTCTTTATGGAATCGAGTATTCTATTTAGAAACAGTCAATCAAAACTAATCAATAAAGTTTACATAAAAGCTCAAAATTTAGACTTTCCCAATTTTCAAGATACAAATTTAATTAAAGTTTATGAAAATTTGAGCCTAATTTTATGTTTTTCTAAATGTAATAAAATTTCATATTGTGCATTTGTATCAATAAGCGAAAATAAATGTCGACTTCTAAAACGATATGCTTACGGTATGTTGGTTGAGTCAAAAAATTCAGCCTATTGCAAAAATAAATGCACAAATATAGATGGTCTAATAAATTACTGGCCTTTGTATAACTCACAAGTAAATGATGTGATTGAAAGAAAAGATTTATATTCACCTGTAAATGCCTTTCCAACAGTTGATAGACATGGTAATTTAGACTCAGCTATTAGTCTAAAAAATGGATATTACAATGTTCCTGAGGGAATTTATTTTAGTGGAGATTTTACCGTAATGGCATGGGCAAAAGTAAATAAACTGGTCAGTTTTTCAAGATTGTTTGATTTTGGAATAACCGGAAGTAGTGTTTTGATATTTTTTTCTGAAGCTGGTACAGGAAAGCCTGGTGTTGATGTAATTTCTTCGAATGATTTATTCACCTATTCAACTTTCATCAAACCTGTAGCACTAAACCAGTGGTTTCACATAGCTGCTGTCCTTAAAGATAATTCTCTATCACTTTATTTTAATGGTGTCTTTCAAAACAATCATTTGTCGAATATTCCAAGTGGAATTAAAAGAAATCTAAATTTTATTGGCAAAAGCAACATGGGTAATCCGAATGCTGAAGCAGACATTGATGATTTTAAAATTTTCAACAGAGCTCTTAGTTTAGAAGAAATAATTGATGATTTAAATTAAGCCTTTTTTGCAAAAATATGCCTTGATAATTTATTTTAAATTTAAAAGCGTTTTGATTTATTTTTAAATAATAAAGCAAGTATTTAATTTTCTTTTACTTTAAGAAGAATTACTTTATTTTAAAAGATTTCATTTTATTATCTCTAGGAGACTTATTATCTTTACAGTTACAGTATATTTTAATTGCTCTTAGTTCTAATTTTTTTCATAGATTTGTTTCTAAATCGAAAAACCCCTTAAAATGCTATTACTATATTGAAGCAAAAGAGATACTCTGATATTAAACACAAGTTGGAAGAAAAATTTTCCTTAAAAAATATTGCAACATAGTTGAATATACAACATTTTTTCTAAAATCTTTTTTTTAATTTTGCAAAAGGATAAAAATTTATTTATCAGAAAGATTGAATTTATCATTGATTTAAAAAGAAAATTAAGTTTTTATTTTAGATAAAAAAATATAAACATTGTAAAATTTTTATCTTTATGAAACTTTATATAAATTTATAAACACAAACTTATAGTCACTTTAAATTATTTAAATTTTGAATATTTAGAAAATTTTTTGAAATAAAATTTATATTTTTTATTGATATTTTGGCAAGCTAGTAAATAGCCCATAAGTCGTTTAAAAACTTTATTTTTGAACTTAAACGAAGATTTGAAAAAGCTTATCGAAATTAGCATTTAGATCAAAAATTTTCGCTTTCTCCTAACGCAAAACTAAAACAAATCAAATTTTTTTTATTCTTCGCATTAGCTTAAAGTTCAAAAATATTTATCATAAATCTTTTGAATATATGAAAATTTATAAAGATATTTCCAAAAAAGGCTTTAAAAAATGATTATTTTTTCAAATATTTCCATAAAAGTATGTTGCTGGTTGTAATAACAACAACATATAAAAAAAACTAAAGCTTTAACAAAAAAAAGATTTTTTTTATTAAGTAAAATTCTGAATTATTCAATTCTTGGAATTATAATAAAATATTCAACAAAAAAGCTTGCTTAAAAAACAAATAGATAAATCATTGATAATTCTTATTGAACTTTATTAAAACACAAAATTTTTTGCTTGCATTTAAATATTTTATCTAGTTTAATATTAAAATATAAGATCACATGTCGAAGTCTTTAAATAAAAAACAAAAATATTCTCCTAGTCAATTTCAAACTAATTATTCGTTATGGAACTCTCAACATGAATTATCTGTTTTAATTTGATAGATGAACTCATACTAAAGCTTTTTTTTCTCAAATTTTGCTAAAAAAAAGGTAGAATTTTGAATTTGTGAGTTGTTTTCTTAGACGATTATGCATCTCTTTTAGCAAAACAGACTGTTATTTCATAGAATATTATGAGTTAGAATTTTATTAATTTGCTTTCATATTTCAGAATAAAATTTAAATAAAAATTTATTAAAAGTTTTCATCATTTCTAAGACTTATAAAAAAATAGACAGCTTTATTTAAATTTTGCTAGTATCTCATTTACAAAAAATTAAATAGTGTTAGTAAATTTCTATATTTTTTTATACATTTATTTTTGTTTTCGTATTACGTGACCGTGTAATCAAAATAAATTGAAATTTCAAGACTTGAAAAGTAATGTTAGTATTTTTAAAAAATTTTGTAAAACTATTCAAGAAGCTTAAAAAAGCCTTAAAGTTTTTACGAAAAAAATATTTTTAATAACATCAGAATACCAATAAATGGATTTGAAGAAAATATTAAATAGCATATATTTTTTTCTCAAAATGGTTGTTATTCATCTTCAAAATTAATTATTAGTATGAATTCAACAAGTTGCATTAAATTTCAATGATTTTTCATTTTTCTGAGACTAACTTTTTGAATGATAAATGACTAATAAATTGAAATTTCATGCCTTTTTTTTAATAATTTAATTCCGATTAATCATTTTTAAGCTAGAATTGATTAATTAAATTTGTGGCAATCACGCCCAAAATTTATTTTACAAAAACATTCTATTTATCGTTCATTATTTTTGAAAATTTAGTAGCCAGTAATTAAAACTTGAAGCAAATGTCACATATTTTACAAATTACTCAAGGGTTTAATGTTCTTTGGTTTTTGGCTATAAATCAAGAATGTAAAATGGCCATATATGGTCGAAACAAGCCACAAGAATTTAGTAGTCAAGTTTAATTTTTATTTAGAAAAATAGCCAAATTATTTTTTCGATAACATATGTTAGAAATAAAGATCACTTTGTAAACAATGTCTCTATCTTTTGTAAAGCAAAAATATTGATTCATTTACAAAACTATGAAAACACTAAGATTTTATCAAATATTGAATTAAGATGATTTTCAATAATTTAAAGACGAAAGTAACCTTTTTAATATTTAGTTGATTTAAATCACTGTTGGCTCCACTCTTAGTTAAACTATTATTTCAACATTCACGTGATATATCAACTAAAAACATTATTGCTTATATTTAATATCATTTTTGTTTTTTTAATTAATCAAAATAATTTTTTATTAGACTAGATAAAAAGCTACTATTTAATTTTAATATATTTATTATATTTTATGCAAGACAACTTTAAAAACTTAACTAATGTTTCTTAAAATTTCAAATGATTGCATGCATAAAATTAAAATTCTGAGGGAGTAGGTTACTTTTTAAGTTTCATCAGTTTGATTATTGAAGCGTTTTTACACGAATGCGGTCTATAGCTAGCTGTTAGAAAAGCAAGTTTTCGGTAAGAGCTATTTCTAAAAGAGCACAAAAATGCTAATCGTATGTGCTACGAAAGCAGCAACCTTATGAATATACAGGAACCTAAATTTATGAAAAAAAATTATCCGAGTTACAGACACATTAGTTGTTTCATTTTGCAATTGCCATATATAGTATGTTTTCAAAATAAGTTTTTGTATGATTAATTCAAAATTAAAAAAAAATTAAAATGTTAAAAAATAGTGAAAATTTTTCTAGATCTCTATGTTTTTAGATTGATAAAATGAATATTCTTAATAATTGCTAAAATAAATTATTTCTAGTTTAGACAAAATTGCCTAAAAAATTTTCTTGTTATTGTAAAATAATTTTACACAAATGTCTGTAAAAGTAGTTCGAAATTCGAAATTCCGTCATGTTTTCGGACAGCCGCAAAAAAAAGAAAACTGCTATGATAACATTCGAATAACTAAGTCAAGTTGGGATTCGACTTTTTGTTGTGTTAATCCTAAATTTTTAGCAATTATCACTGAGGCTGCCGGTGGAGGTGCTTTTTTAGTAATGTCCATAGACAAGGTTGGCCGCGTAGACCGTGATGTTCCTCTTGTCGTTGGACACAAAGCCACTGTGTTGGACATTGCATGGTGTCCTCATAACGATAATCTTATCGCTTCAGCATCTGAAGATTGCACAATAAAAGTATGGGAAATTCCGGACGGAGGTCTATCTAAAAATTTGACTGACTGTGTGGCCGATCTTGTTGCTCATCAACGTCGAGTTGGCGTCATCAATTGGCATCCAAGTAATTTTATTTTGATTTTAGCTTTTTGAATTAAATTTTAAAAAATTTAAAAAAAATTCTTCTCAATTCAATTAAATTCAAAAATTTAATTTTTTCTTATTTTGGCTCAATTTTAAATTTGAAAATATTTTAATAAAAAAAGATTCTATCTTAAAAAATTAGTAAAGAATAAAAGAATAATATTAGAAACAGTTGGTAAACAAAGTGGCTGTGGAATCTTTTAAACCTTCTTTATTTAACGAGACAGAAATGTAAAAATTTTTTTATAACTTGGTGATTAATTTTGAAGGTACTTGACCTATTCAATTCAACTAAAAACAGCTAAAATAATTTACTCAGCCAATGCTACCGCTACTCCGTTTGCCAGCATTAAAAAATTTCAGCTATAAAGTTTAAAATAAAAAAAAATTCAAATTAAAATGGAATTAATTTTTTTTTGACAATTTTTAAAAATGATACTAAATTATTTTTTACTGAAATTAAAACTTTTTTTTCAAGGTGCACATTTGGTTCTTCTATCTGCCGGATCTGACAACAAAATTTTTATTTGGAATGTAGCAACAGCCGAGATATTTACTGAAATTTCAATTCATACAGATACAATCTATAGTGCTGTGTGGAATTACAATGGATCATTGATAGTTACCAGTTGCAAAGACAAAATGCTGCGCTTGTTTGATCCACGCACAGGCAAGTTGCTCAAAGAAGGCAAAGGTCACACAGCAACAAAGCCAATGAGAGCCCTTTTTATGAAGGATGGTCGAATTTTTACAACTGGATTCTCTAGAACTGGTGAGCGACAATACGCCTTATATGACGGTGAAAGCCTTGAATGTCTCATAATGGAAGAGCTAGACAACAGCAATGGCCTACTTTTTCCATTTTATGATGAGGACACCAATATGATTTATCTATGTGGTAAAGGTGATTCAGCAATTCGCTATTTTGAATATACATCTGAGCCACCATACATTCACTATTTGAACACACATCAATCTAGTGATCCGCAACGTGGAATGGGATGGATGACCAAGCGAGGCCTTAATGTTAATAATTGTGAAATTTCAAAATTTTATAAATTGCATAATTCGGGCTTGTGTGAGGTAATTACAATGACTGTACCACGTAAATCAGAGCTATTTCAAGAAGATTTATATCCAGACACTGCTGCTCAGCAAGCTGCTATTAGCGCAGAAGAATGGTTCACAGGAAAAGACGCTGATCCGGTAATGATGTCGTTGAAAGACGTATTTTTAGCCAATCAATCACAAAAAGAGCAAAAGTCTGGCGGTAGCGTGCTTAGGCAGGCTTCAAGACGAATTGCTGAAATGGGCAAACCAGGCCAGCGCGATTCAGCTAATTCTGAAATTCAGTCAGCTTCAATGTCAAGATTAAATATGTCAAGTCTTAAGCCTCCACTTTCAAACCCATCCAACTCAAACACACCTAGTCATGAGCCATCACCACAACCACAAGGCACTAATGGAAATTCAAATGCTAGTTATACGGTATTTTTTGCTTTAAATTAGCTAAAACCGCTCTGACAACTAACATTTAAAAAATTAGCCTAGCTCTAATCGCTCAAATTTTTTAAATATTATTTTCTAAGTTTTTTAAAACCTGAAAAAAAAAATCTTCCTTTATAATTAATTTTTTTCTAAATATACTATTCGGAATAATATAGATGATAAGAGATTTTAAATATTTAAACAGAATGGTTGTAGCTAAATTAATTGAATATTCTTTATATTAAGTAATTAATTGGTTTAGCCTAATGCACTTTATACAGTGGGAGTCGAAGCGGACATGTTCACAAAATTGCAAGAAGAAATAAAACGAATGAAAATAATAGTCAAAGGACATGAAAAGCGTATTAAAACCCTAGAAGACAGGCTAAATGAAATGAACATGAACTACGATGACGAGGACGATTAAGCAATTTTTTTTTATATTCGGCACGGATTTATACGATTAATTTTTTTTTTGAAGTTTTTTTATATTTTATAAAATTTTACAAAATTTAGTAACATATGACAACATAAAAACTTTAAATATCGATTTTTATATAAAAAAAAATAGAATCAATTTAAAACTTAGCTAAATGTTGACTATGTTTAAAGATTTTTAAGTCAGCATGAGGTGATTTTAAAAAATTTATTCACATATTCAAGTTTTCGAATCAAATAAGATTTATATATTAATTTTTATCACCTTTCCGAAATAAAGTGCTTTGCTTAGTTCAAAACTCTTAGCTATGATTTAACAATAAATATTCTGCAAACAACTAAATAATTAAAAAAATTTGTAAATTTTTATTAATCAAATAAATAATAATTTTATTTTTAAATTTAAAATCATAATCCGCTCTAAACTAAAAAGCTATTTTTACCATAAAAGCAAAAAATTGAATTCACTTTAATGAATTTTAGAGCTTAGAGTTGTTCGAAAGCATGAAAAAAGAGCTCGACGAGCTAAAGGCCTTAGTTGAAAAGCAAGAAAAGAGAATTGAAGACTTGGAAAAGAAAATGGTCGATAAATCCAACAACGAAGTGAATTGAATTTAATTTAAAAATTTCTTTTTGATTTTAATGGGATAGTAGATTTTAAAATATTTATTTTTTACATTTAGCTATTTTCTAGAAATAAAATTTTAAATAAGAAAAATAAGTCAATATTTTATTTGAAAACAAATTTTTAAAAATTATTTTTTATCTAAATTTTGAATTGATTTAAGCATATTCATCATTTTTATTTATGCACAAATTATTAAAAAATTTAAACATACTGTTTTAAGATAGCATTTATTATTCTTTCGAAGGAGCGTGAATCTCACATTTTGCTTTCTTAATGAATCTTGGTTCTCTATCTTTATGTAACCAAAAATAATTTTACTCCAAAATTACTTCAGGGTAAAATTATTTTTTTTCTCAAATTTTAATACTAATAAACTATATTCAAACACCTAAAGTTTTTGGGTAATAAATTAAATTTATCATTTTATAGTATTTTCTAGAATTTTGAGATTAATTTTTTCAAATTTTTATTTTAAATATAAATTTCAAATTACTGAGAAAATAACTTTTCTATTAAATTAGAAAAGAATTTAAATACTCAGGTTCAGCATTCAAATAACTGAAATAATCTATATCAAGTTTTTTTAGTGAATTACAATTTTTTGTGATTTAAACTGAAAATATCTAGAAAAAAATGATAATAGGTAATATCTTATATTAATTAAGAAAAAATTTTCAATAATGACCATATAATTTTAAGTGTCAATTTTGATTTAAATTGAAAAAGAAAGATTGCAAAAAGAAAAATTAAAATGTTCATTTATTTTCACAAAATAAGCTTATTCTTTTTTAAATAAGATAATAATATACGAAATATTTAAAATTAATCCTTTTTAAAGATATTTATGAATTTTTGAGATATGGTCTATTAATTTCCTTTAGAAGCTTAACACTCAAAAACCGAAGGGGTCTTTTGAACCCCTTTTGTAACTTCCTTTATGTGTTTTTTATTCAATAAATTTAATAANAAAATATCATAAAATTATTTAATTTTTTCTATAAAATAATTTTATTTTCATTGAAAAAGAGTAAATAAAATGATTTAAATAAAAGGGTCAAAAAAGTCATCCGGTTTTTGAGTGTTAAAAAAAGTAAACCAATATTCAAAATCAATATGACAATTTAAATAAAATTTATTTTTGATTATTATGCTTTTAAACTTTTGATTTTATTTCTAAAGTATTGACTAATTGCTATTCTGTAATGTGAAAATTAAGAAATTTTAATAACACTTAATCTAAGTACAAATGATTTTTTTGATTATCGTAAATTCTTTTCAACTCCGCACAAAAAGCCGACAAACTAAAGATGAAAATATATGAACTTGAAAGCAAATAAATGTCAAAAATTTTAATTTTGATTTTTCATTGTAAGTCTATAAAATTATTTTTTTTGAGGCACCAAGCCAGTGGACTTGTGTGGTGTACAAAAACAAGTGTTAAAAACTTGAAACATCTAAAATTTTTATTAATTTTTTTTATAAGTTGTTTTAATTTTTTTGTTGTTAAAAAATTCTTTAAATATTTTCAAAGAATTATCTTGTCCGTAAAAGAAATTGATTTTTTTAAATTTTACACTTAGTGGTTTTAACTTGAAGATTTTTTACAAAATTATTGAAATTTAGAAAAAAAAATTTACTTTTTTAATTGAATATCGTGTAAAAAAAACTCATGATTTGCAACAGAAGCTTTCTTTAGATCAGGCGTCGATCATTTATTTGATCACTTGGTGAACGCAAGCTCTCTTAAAGAGAGATAAAAAAATACATAAATTGAAATGGTTAATAGATATCTCATTGACTTACAAATATTCGCTTTAGTTTTTTTTTTATTTTTTAGCAGGGCTTAAATTAAATATTTTAAAACTATAATAATTTATGCATTTGAGTATCTCGAGAATCGTATCATTAATTAAAGCATAAGCTGAGCGAGTGATTTCTACAAATTAAAAATTTAGTTACCAAAGTTCTATTTTAATTTACAGAAATAGTAAATTTTCATCGACATTCGAAAAAAAAATAGTATTTAAATGATTGTTAAATTAGAGCATTAGAGAAGAGAACCAAATTGAGAAATCACCCAAATTTTAATATCGCATATACGAACAAAATAGCTTCTATTTTTAGTTTTTTCTCTAAGCCTTTAGACAGTTTTCATTGCTATCTAAAAATATAACTCAATTTTGCAATTAATAAATTTTTTCACTCGTATATTAATATATATTTGACATCGATTTTCAAAAACCGCCAAAAAAATATATAAATTTTTAACTTTGCAAATTTATTTTTCCTGCGGTATCTTCCATTTTCAATTAATAATTCTATAATCATATAACTATTCATTTGTTTTTAATAATCATTTATTATATATTATTTAACTATTATATCTGTAATTTTTTTTCTAAACTTAATTTAATTCACATATAAACTAGGACATAACAAGCTGTTTCTAGTCTAAACCTTTCTAGTCTAAGAAAAATATAGGTTAAAGAATTAAGTTCATTTCTAAAAAGGTCATGAATTTTTATGAGCTTTAAATTTAAAAACAGCAAGTTTTTTTAAGTGATTATTTTTGTTTTTATAGATTGTATTACTGTTCGGTCACTTGATAAAATGTCACCAGGTATTTTAATTTCGATAAAAGCTTGATGTTTTGACACCTTTTGAAAGGTTTTATATTCCAGACATGGTTTCTCTACAAGATTCGGCCTAGAAAGCAGAATTTGTGAAACCAGGTGATTGAGTAATAAAATGAAAAAATTGCATCATATTTTTTGATTTGTGTGCTTATATTAATAAACAAAAGATAACAAACAGCACATGATTATTCATAACACTTTATTTATTTATTTAAAGTGGCTTGAATTTTCATGAACATGAATAGACTAGTTGATTTTTATCTTATCAAATTAGACACGCTATCGCTAAACATTCAAAAAGGAATTAATCGCAAAAGTACTATCTTAAACAATCCGATAGCGTTTAATTTGATTTAAATGCATTTTTAAGTTAGAGAAAAAACATATGATTTTAAAACGAAATTGAATTCATAGGTTAATATTATAAATATAAAATATCCTCACTCACTAGCGAAACTCGTGATTCTCTCCTCTAAATACATAGCTCAAGCAATATTGAGTTTTTAGTTTAAGCAACCTAAATTTAGAGCTATTAGTGTCTTGATATTGGTTTGAAATGCGCCTTAAAACACCATTTAATCTCATCAGATTTTTTCTTAAATTTTATTTATTATGAAATAATTTAAAAGACAAAAATTAAATTATTTAGGAATGGAACAACAACAATCCATCTCTTTTGTTCGGTAATCTCAAAAATTTAAAATAATTTTTAATTCAAGCGTATTTGAACAAAAATTTGCATTTTTGTTCATAATTTTGTTTTGGATCAAAGTCTAATTGAATATTTTACTTTGTTTATATTCAAAGTTTACAGTTAATAATGTTTCATTTATCAAAAAAAAAAATAAATACATTTTTTCATTTCTAGGCAATTTTATTTTGCGGCCACGTTTTTTTTCACCACCTTATCATTTTGATAATTTTAGTCAAAATTTATAATTTTTTTTCAATTCAAATTATTAGGTGTGTCACGGCTAGAAATATTGGTCCATCTTACCAACAAGAAGAAACAAACACACGAAATCTTTTAACTACATGGGCATAATTATTAATTTAAATCACTTTTTTTTTTAGATAAATGAAGAAATAGAAAAATTTTAATCGCAAGCATAATAAAAAGCTAATCCAAAAAATGAATTTTATATGGCACACAGCTCTGTCAGTAATCGACCTAAGCTCGAGCTTATTGTATAATTTGTTAGGTCGTGACCTAACCGATACGGACATAAAACTAGTGGAGCAGTTGTTCAACTATGTATCAAAGAGCGAACTTGTCAAACTTTTGAACCAGAATAGATCCCAGTTGAATCTGTTGTCAATGAGCAACAAGTTGACTATAGCCGAGTTAGAAAAATTGATCGAATTCGACTCAAAAAACATAAGCACCCTGATGCATTTGCTAATTCAAAATATTGATTCGTTCAAGTCAAAGGATCTTTTGTTGATAACCAACAAACAAAACGGCTACAATCTAATTCAGACCATGACCAGTTCAATTCTAAAACTTGCACACAATGTATTGATTGAAAATTTCAAAATTTTCATGGAAAAAAACATGTCCAATATTGAAAACGACTATGACTATTTGATTTGTCAACGACTAAACTTATTTTCTTTGTTGCTCAAAAACTACTCGTGTGATCCGAATCGTGGTTTGCTTTTGACTAACAAGACCAAATATTGCATAGAAGTATCTGCTAGCTCAAACGACTTGATTTTTGACACAAAAACGCCCAAACTACAACGGCCAAATTTAAAAAATTTTCACGAAAATAAAAGCTTTCGTTCAAACAATGTACTCATAGATTTTGAAGTAAGTTCAAGTGATGGCGACATGCCTAATCAGGATCAAACTAAAATAGAATCAGACACGCCTAGTGAAGTAACTGCGGACACAATTGTAAAAAATTCACCTACTCGACTAAGTCCACGGCCTAGGTCGACATCACCCTGTTCTTACATTACCAACATTGATCTAGCCATAATTACCAATCATACAGACGAGAAAAGCATTTGTGATCTAAGCAAAATTCCAATAGACACGCCACTCTTAATAATTTGCTGTGTATATAATTCTACTAATTTATTAAGTTTTTCAAATTTGAATAAAAAAAGAGCTCAACATGCAGTGTCACCACCATTGGTGAGCGACTATTTGCCGCACAGACGAAACACCATTCAAACTGAAACATTTATTGAAAAGTCCACTAAGCATCAATTGTCTCGCTCCAACTCGCTCAATTCAATAAACAACGAATATTCGGACCTGCACTCGCTCTGGTCGTCCAGCTCCAGTTCGACCAAAACCCACTCATCCAGTTCATTTTCGTCTTCTTCATGTCTTTCATTTAACTCATTTAATTCATCGCTAATAAGCTGCTATTCAAAATCAGCCGATTCCATATCAAAATTATTCAAAACTAGTGCTAAAGTAAACAAAGCCCAAATGACCAAATCCGAGTCCGAATCGTCCGAAAATTTCAATCCTATTTCGTATACCGAATCGAACAACTCGGACGAGGAGTTAAGCGACGATGGTTCGGACTCTGAATCAGTCGACTCGTCCAATTTGTACGACTATAAAGAAAAAGATGAGCTAAACTACTATGACAAATATGACTATGATTGCAATTCAGCATGTTACAAATTAAACTCAAGCGAAAATTATTTTGATTATTCAAGACCCAAAAATTCCTTATCAACCTCGATACATTCGTTGGTATCTTCAAATGAACATTGCAAGAGCCTAAATCCAAAATCGACCACATGTTCGACACGCAGCAACTTAAGTACTAAAAATAATTTCATTTATGAAAAGCTAAATGAATTGAGACTTAAACTAGTCGACTTGTTACTAAACAACGGTGCCGATAAATATCTAATTTCCAAATTAAGCTTGAGCAATTTGAGACAAATGAACAAAAAATCCAAATTGATGCTGAAAAAATGGTACAATTTGAGCAAATCGGAGTGCAATAGTGAGACAGGCGACGAGGTCGATTCAGAGCCGGATCAGCTTGGAGAAGTTGAATTGAGACCATTGTCGCCGATCATGGCTTCGCTGTGCTTGGACGACGTGGACATATTTTCGCGTTTGTACAAACATCATCAGTTATTGTTCAATTATTTCAAGCCCAATGAGGACTACGAGCTCATTTATTATGCCATTAAATTTCAGTCCAAAAATTGCCTAGTCTATTTGCTATCCAATTTGAATAGTGAAAGTTTGCCAAATTTACTAGACTCTAATTCAAAGAGACGCGTATTTAACAAGAATGTAAATACCATGTTTTACATATTGGAAAATACGCGTTCATCTAAAATAATCAAAGTTCTTCTAAATTGTGGCTTTGATTTGACTAAGCGTGAGCCGATCACTGGCAACACGGCTTTGCACTGTTTGTTTAACGAAAATGTGACTAGCAAATTTTCCCGAAGCAAAAAAGTTCTATCCGAGTACAACGATCCAAAGAGTTTGTCGAGAATACTTTTTTTGATGCTCAAAAAAGGCGGTCTCAAGACCCATGTGAACACTTTGAACAACGAGAGAAAGCTTTGCTTACAATCGTTGTTCGAATGGGACGAGCTGATCGAGACTGTGTTCTTCAAAGAGAATGATAAAGTAAATCGTAACGAATGGAAGGCCGAGTTCAAGGAATGTTTGCGATTGTTGCTTAAGTCGGGCGCTGATCTTCTTCTCAACATAAACAATGTAGAGCTTGAAAACGAGGGCTACCACAATTGTGTCGAAACACTACTCAATAACTTGCTGAAGCATTCGATTCGCAAGAACTTTCGCAATCGTTCACCATCCAATATCGACACCAACAGACCAAGTCCAAAGATAACTAAATTTAATCTTCATAAAATATTGGACATCGAATTTTTAGAATACATTTTAAATGATGTAATTGATTTAAATTCGATTAGGTTAAATTTGAGCAAAAATTGTCCATTGAGTAACACAGTCAGTGCTGTGAACAATCAAGACCATTTGCTTAGATTACCGCAAAGAGATTGCTCTATTGAAAAATATCTCGAGCTTTTGCTAGTTTGTCAAATAGACGATTTTAGCTCGGCTAATGAAGTTTTCAAAATACTGCTAAAATTTCAAATGTGTCTAAATAATAAATTAAGAGTTAAACTTCAATCTTCATTTAAAAATTGGTCAAAGCTCATAAATGCCCAAGTTGTTAAACGACTAATTACTAATTGGATATTGTATCCAAATTTTTTAAATTCAAGTCAACAATTTGAAAAAAATAATTTCATTAAAAATATACTAATTGAATTGATCAAAAATGAGTTGTACGATCCGAACGATTCGACTTGTCAAGTACAAGCCGGCACCGAGTACATACAGTCAAATAATTTACTAAATCACTGTGTTCAATTGGTATTTTTGAGCAAGACATGCTATCAAATGGAACTAGTGTACGATTTGATGCGAACATTGATCCAACATGGAGCTGATCCTAATTTGGAACCATTTAATCTAAACTCGTCTAGCAGTCATCGCTTAAAAGTCAACAATTCAATATTAGCTCAGCTATGTGATCCGTTTTTGACTGAAAGACCGTCACCAATATTGACCAGTGTCAATTTGAGTCGACATCAGCGGCCTCATCACAAAAATGACGAGCAGAGGCATCATCACAGTCATCATCACCATCACCATCATAATTATTTCAATGACTACTTTAAAGACAAAGTTTTTGCGACCATAAACGAACAAGGTCATGCATCTGCCACTGATCGCATTTTAAATCACCATGTTTCGCCTTTGATCTCCGAAAAAGAGATCGAAATAACTAGACGAATGTCTGAAGGCTGTGCTTCTCCCAATTTGGTAGCTCGCAAAAATCATCTTTCCAATCCAATTTGTCTTTTAACTCCATCGCCCTCGTTTGTCTCTTTGCTTGCACTTAATAATTTAAATGGAGTTAGTGTTACCTCAAATGTAAAATCAAACAATATTGTCGTAGATAGCATGGTGCTATTTTTGAATTATTACAAAAGATTTGTCAAACTTATGTTTGACTCGATGGAAAATGCTAAATTAAATGAGATAATTTTGGCAAAAAATTTAGTGAATGAAGCCCAAATTTGTTCGCATCATAATCATCAGCATCATCATAGTTTTCACCACAAAAAAAATTTGCCCAAAACTCAAAAAGTCTATTCGCTTGAATCGCTGGATTTGTACTTGGAACGCTTAGTGGCAAGTCCACGATCGTTAAGATCTATTTGTAGACGAATGATACTCAATCGGTTAAAGGAAAACGAAAAGTTGGCAAATGATTTGAACAACAAGAGCAGTCTAATTCAGGTTACTGAAAGTATTGAAGATTTACCAGTGCCCAAACGGATAAAAAATTATCTATTATACATTGAGTGATTTAGTTCGATTTAACTAATGAGTGCAAGCTAGAAGGCAAGCCAAGACGAGATGTGAAACCATAACCACTTTGTTTAATTTATTGTATTTATTGTTTCAAATGATCTTACATTAAATGATTTTTTTATTTACTTTTTGAATAGTATTATAGCCCGGTAATTTTTGCTCATAACCTATGTTTAGTAGTTTAAGAAACAATTGTTGAGGAAATTTTATAATTATCAAATTAATGAAAAAATGTAATGTTATTTTTTTATTGTTCAACTTGGCTTTTAAATTCGAAAATACGAGCTCTTATCTTTCTCAATTGAATTAATTCGTATTTTTTTTAAATAAAATTTTAAAATTTTTTTTTAGTTTATTCACAATTGAAAATTAAATAATTGAAGGAAAAAAATTTAATACTAAATTTAAAAAATGTGACTTTTAATTTTTGAAGACTCATTTCAATGCTTAATTAAAAGTTATAAAATTAATAAATATTTCTGAAAAAACTTTGGTTGCTGTTATTCTAAGATTTAGCAACAAACTTTGTTCGTATTTTGACAATCTAAACAATTTTCTTTCTTAATTAATCATTAAATACAGAAGTGTTTGTAAAATTAAGATGCAAGCCAATTTACTTGAATCTTTTTGGCTGAATTTATTTGTTTGTTTATTTGAAGCTCCTAAAGAATAAAAAAAGAAAAAGGAAATAAAAAACAGCCGGTAAACGGGAGTTAAAAGAGCCAAGATAGAAGTTAATTCTAATTTTTTATTTTTGATAAATAGAAAAACACAAAAATTTAAACAAAATTATGCCATAAAAAATTAAATTAATAACATAAAAAAAAATTATTATATTCTTTCCAAACTATTGTAAAGTAGAGTAGTTGTTAAGCGTCTATACAGCGTTTAAGCTGAAAAATAAGATTTTAATTATAATTAGACTGTTGTTATTATAAAAAAAACTTTATGTCACAGAAAAAAGAACTAAAATAAACCGTATTGTCTCGTTCGATATTGCAGCCTCAGAACTCGAAACACAACTTTGGCACCATCTCGCCAATGTTAAAACATTCTTAATTTACAGTGCATGCGTCAAAGTTGTGTTTCGAGTCTTGGGTCGCATTTTAAGTAAAGTTTTTTAATCTAATACAGCATTGACAATAGAGCTTCTGTCATTAATTGTGCATTTGGTTTAACAGAAACTCTATTGTCAATGCTGTATTAAATTAAAAAACATTAATTAATTGAAACATTTGATGCTGTTTTAGATAGAGTTTTCAAAAACGATCACATTCCAACGCTGAAAAAAACATAGTAAAAACTCAAAAAAACAATCACTAACATTCATGCTATTAATTTTCAATACATGGTTACAGCTTAATTATGCCGATTATAAGCGGTCAATCATTTAATGTTAGCTTAAAATTTAATTAAATATAAATTGAAAATTGAACTAGGAGCATTTCAATTTGTACTTAGCATTCAAACAAGATACAAAAAGATGCTAGAAAAGAAGATGAGTGTCTCCGCTATTATAAAATTTAGTATTATATTACTTAAATTATTATTATTCAGACTTAAGCTAAGTTTAGGAGGTCAAATCAATCGATAAATTAGTGAAACGTTCCAATATTCTCGCTTTTCAAAAATGAATCATTCTAATTTTCTCCTCATTTCAATCATTTAGGTTTTTTTTAAATTTATATTTTTTTCCCTCATTAAATAGACTAAATTTTTTAAATTAATATATATATTATTTTTCTCTTTTCAATCAATATCGGTTTTTATTTATATCTTTATTCAAGAAACTAATTGTTTTCTTAACTTTTTAAAAACCTTATATTTGAATGTATTTGCTTTCAGAATATGACTCGCTTATGGAAAACTACAATTATATTGGTATAAATTAGCAAAGAAATTAAAAAAACTACTAGACAGTTCTCTTGTCTCAATCCGAGCCCCAAAATATTTCTTATTTTTTAGAATTCATTTCATCAAATTTAAATTTTTTTTGCTATTTTGGAAAAAAATAAATATAAGAAAAAGAAAATAATTTTAACAATACTTCAATTTCTATTTCGATAGATCTTTATAGAATTTTTTTCTATCTAGGTTCTCATGAAAATATAAAAAAAATATATTTTGATCATAGATGAAAATGCATGTGTCCCAATGTAAAATGTTAAAAATTATCTTCAAGAATTAAAATATAATTTTTTTTTAGTTGGTTCACTAAAAGAGGTCTTAATTGTATCTAAGCAACTATAAATATATGAAATTTTTGATTTTTAATAAAAATAAATGAAAAAATCTCAATAACATATTATTTTATGATTCGCTTTGCTGTTTTGTAATCTTTTGAAATAAAAATAATTTTTTATCTTTAGAAAATTTAAAATATTATATTTTAAAATTGATAAAACACAATTCAAAATTTATCCAAAATTAAAATGTCTGATTTTGACCAGACAAACGAAAATTCTAGCTTAAGAGCTAGAAAAGACAGTTTTAGCCATTGGAAGGGTAACAAATATCCACTAGTAAAACTCAGAGGATTTTATTCTGACATTGCTAGTGTAGACAATGTAGAGAAAACAGGAGTAATTTTGATTTAAATTTTCTTCTTATTTACTAAAAAATATACTAAAAAATATATTTTTTAGATAATTGACCAAGCTCCGGATGTAAGTCATTCTCATGCTTGGCAAGTTCAAAAAGAAAAACATGTCCCTTTGGTTCACGAAAATATTCATCCAATAGATCCAGAAAAATTTTCTCAACTTTTAAAAAACCAAATTCATGGTGCAACTACTGAAATTATAAAAACAACCGATTTTACTCTTAATGGATACTTACCAAAATGCTTTATTCCATTTTATACTCCACCTGGTTCTTTGCCACGAAAAGTTCAAATTGATCGTCTTAAGCGACTTTATCTTTCAATGGATATTAGCGAACTTTTGGCGAAAAAAAATCTACAGCCAGACAAATTGATGCCTATACATAGACCTGCTGATGAGATTATCCTTCTAAATGGAATTGGTCAGGATCCTGCGCCATTTCCTCCATTTTTGCCTTTGCATTATTTTGACAATGAAGAATATGAAGTATGGACACCATTCGAATGGCTTGACAAAGGACTGGATAATAATGTCTATAGGCCTTTGCCAGGTCGTGCTCTTCTTCCTGATATTCCATCAAATCTTTACAGTAAGAAAAGAAACAATTTAATTTAATCAAAAAAATATATTTAAATTTTTAAAAGATGATCCAAAAGACCCGAAAATAGTTTATCAGTGGTACGATGTTGGAATCATTGATTTTGATGAAGATAAAAAATGCTGGCTTGTTCAAAAACTAAGCGAAGAAGAGCGAGTATTAGACCAAAACGGTAATCCAATTGTAAATAAAGGTTTGAAATCAAGCAGCACTAGAATCCAATTACCAAATCAATTTTGGATTCCTCGAATTCAACTTCAATTTTTAGCAGAGGATCCGCGTGTTTTTGCAAACAGAGTCGAGGCAGCATTTTTCGAGAGAAAAAAAACCGAAGCATACTTAAGATATCAATTTTATATAGACTCAATGCCCAATGACGGAGTGCTTGATTTAGACCAAGTTTCCTTTAGAAGAATGCTAAATTGGACTGAAAATCCAGGACTGAAAACTTTGCCTGAAAAAAATAGAGAAGATAGTGTTATTTCACTTGAAAAAGAGATAAATATTGATTTTAAACGAACAATCAATAAAATAACATTTGATAAAATAATAACATCACATTTAGATGCATTTAAATTTGTGTCAATTCCGCCAAGTGAAGAAAAAACTACACCGATCAAAGGATGCATCCTAGACATACCAAAATATGATTTTGACAAGCAGTACTACGATTTTTCATTTTTCTCTCTTTTGACAAAAAAAGAATCTATTGAAGCATTAAGAAGAGTCAAAGTCGAATGCAATAGGGTCTCAAGTATGTCTCTCTTTCAGATTCCAATAAAGGCAATGAAAATTGATGAATTCGAACAAAGTCAAAATCAACAAATTTCCCAAGTAAGTTTTATTAATAAAAAAAATAAAATTGCTTATAACTCAAAAAAAATTCAAAAGTCTTAATAAAATGAAATTCTGTTTTAATTTTATAGAAGTTAAAAGCATCATTGAACATTTTTCTTTTTATTAAAAAATTTTTAAATTGAATTGATTCAATATTGATCTATTAAAGAAAAGAAATTTGTTAGCAGATTTTTACTGCAAAATTTAGAATATGTTGAAATTATCGAAAATAATCAAAAATAAATTTATGGATAGATTTGTTTAAAAATTTTATGATATAATTGGGAAATAAATAATGTAAAATTTTGTTTGAAAAATAATTACCAACTAAATTAAAAATTAAAATCTTTAACCACATAAATTTATCTTGAATTAGTTTGACAATGAATCAATATTTTCTGGAGTTATCAGCTCTTATTTTATCAATATGTCTACTTTTTAAAAAATCTAATTAAAAAGTTAATGTTTAGAAAAAGGCTTTATTGCAGAGTAGCATATAAATACTCACTTTAATTTAGAAAATCAGCAAATTTTTGCTTAAGTCATTATTCAATTAAATTTAATTAACTATAGGAATTAAAATATTAGAATAAAGAATTTAAAAGATATTTTGTAAAAACAGAAGTCAAATAAAAAGGCTTGAATTAAAAATTTTATTTGTTTAATTTATTAAAAATATTATTTTAATTTCATTTTTTCAGATCGCCCTTTATCTAAAAGATAGTTGGATAAATACACTAAGAAGTGGCATTAGATCAGCATTTATGGATTTTGGAAAAGGCTGGTTCAATATTAAAGAACAAGATTGGTCAGTCTATCAGATATCAAAATTAAAAAAATTTATGGAACTTGTAAAATTCGAAATGCAAGATTCATTAAGATTTTTGGTACAAGACTCGCTGGTCAGCTACACCCAAATGGTTGTCGACAGTTGTTGGCAAGTAAAAGAGATTCAAGAAGAGTTCGAGTGGCCTAACAAGGATTTAATGAATTCAAATATTAAGCCTAAAAAAAATTCTTTATTTATGATAGAACTACAAATAGATAAAAATGGACCAAGATATAACATAGCCTATGAAAATTTTTTAAATACACTTTGTGGTTTATTTGAAAAATCAATAGCTTCAACTCAATCAGTGCCACAGCTAGAAAAATTTGTCATGGAAGACATATTTTTTTCAGGAACTCCATTACTTGAGTCTGTTGGTAACATGGAACCACATATCGTAGAATTGAAGGAAACTATTATAGATTTAATGAGCAAAGCGATAATTCCTTTAAAAGCTTATTCAAAAAGCTACGAAAAATACACCCAATTGATGAATTTAAATTTAGATAATTATATTAAAGATTTTGAAAAAACTGAAAAAACTGCTGATCAAGTTAGAGAAGAAGTTCGAATGCATTTAAGAGAGAGAGATGCTTTAGAAAAAGTTATACCTTCATCTATCACAATAGGACCATTTTATATAATTACTAGTAAAATACGAGAAAATTTGTCAAATAAGCGAAAAATGTTAGCCGAAGCAGTTCTTAACTATCAGACACGGAAAGTTCGAATTAAGGCCGAAGAGACCAATAACTCGTTTAGAGAAATCCAGCGCAAATTATTTGAAAAGCCAAATAACATGGAAGAATTGCATGAGCATCGTGAATGGATGAAATTAATACCAGGTTTATTAGATGACAAAAAAGAAGATATTACAAATGTTATGGAAGAATTTGGGCTCCTTGATGAATTTTTGTACAACCTTTCAAATGAAGATTTTAACATGAAGTAATTTTTCCATTTTTATTTTTACTTTTTACAAGTTAAGTTAAAAATTTTTAGGTATTTTTATAAATTTATTTTAATCAATATAGACTCAAAATAGATATTTATTAAAATAATATCATACTTAGAGATTTTACAAAGTTAACTGTATTTTTTTTTCTTGGGTAAAGAATTTTAGATTTAATCTATAGAATTATTGGCAAAGGACACAGATCTAGGAAAATACAAATAATCATAACTACTTTTTTTAATTTTAAAATTTAAGAGTTTAGTTGGCTAAATAAAAAAATAATTTAAACATTTATTAAAATTTTGTAATTCTTAAAGATGGGGTCTACTATCATGGTCATGGAAGATAAATAACATGATTATTCAAGTCGAGGAGCAACATACCGAAGACGAAGAAAGATTCCGTAAACTTCAAATGCATGATACTGCTAGTCTCAATGAAAGACTAGACTCTTTAATTGTAGGACTAAACACTGTTTTATATTTTAAAGTCTAAAATAAATTATTAAGATGAATGTTGCTGGTTTGTCTTCACATTCTAATTTAGATAAAGCACACGAAGTGGCCAATGAATGCAGACGTTTGAATAAAAGTCTTAAAGAATGTCAAGAATCAGCTACTTTGTACAATAACAGAGAACGCTTATTTGGAATACCAGTCACGAATGTAAACAAGAATAAGCTTATTTTCTTTACTTGAATAATTTTTTTTTTAAGTATGAAAAATTAAACAAGCTATTAAAAGACTTTGAACCATTCAGAAATTTATGGATAACCTCTTCAGACTGGTTAAGATGGTATGACGGTTGGATGAATGATGCAATTTCATTTATTGATGCAGAAAATATTGAAAAAAACGTTACTGAAGCTTATAAGTCAATGCATAAGGCTATAAAACAGTTTCAAGATGCTGAAAGTAAGATTTCTAATTTAACTAGAATATTTAAATCAAATTTATTGCGACAGAAGATAATAATGACGAATTTTTTGACGAGGATATAAAATGTATTTTTTGTATAGGTGTTAAATATTAGTTAGCCAAATATTAAGAAAGTTGCATATCATTTTATAAGATGCATGAACTGAAATGTATTTTGCATGATTGTGTCATTAAATTAATTTTTTTTAAAACAAAAAAGAAAAGGTAGATTACTTCATTTTATGTAAATAAAATTTAAATTAAAAAGTGTAAATATATGTAAAATAAAGTAATTTTATCCTTTTAAAGCACAAAAAGAATTTATTTAAAAATTTTAATTAATCTTTCAATTTTTAGGTGTACAACATGTCGCAGTGGAAATAAAAAATCAAATAGAAGATTTCCGTCCTAACATCCCTTTAATACAAGCTTTGCGTAATCCAGGTATGAGAAACAGACATTGGGAGATGTTGACTGAGGAGCTCAAACTCCCCGTGCGTCCCAAAAAAGATCTTACTTTTAAGAAATGCCTTGAAATGGGCTTTGATCGTCACATAGATAAAATATCAAAGGTTGCAGAAATAGCGGGAAAAGAATATACGATTGAGCAAGCCTTGGACAAAATGGAAGGCGAGTGGAAATCAATTAAGTTTGAAGTGCTTCCCTATAAGAACACTGGAACTTCTATTGTCAAAGCTTCAGATGAAATTTCACAATTGTTGGATGATCATATAGTAATGACTCAGAGTATGTCATTTTCGCCGTTTAAAAAAGCTTTTGAAGAAAGAATTTCTTCTTGGGAGAATAAACTAAAAATCACTCAGGTAAATTTTTTTTATTGTATTTTTTAGAAACATAGCGATAAAAAATCTTGCTAAAAAGCATCTAAGATATTCAATTTTATATTAAACTTGTAAAACTTGTGGATCGCTTTGTTTTTTTTTATTATTGAAGATTCATTTGAATTTATTTAATTTATTTTAAAGGATGTACTTGATGAATGGTTGGTATGTCAACGTTCATGGCTGTATTTAGAGCCGATTTTTTCATCAGAGGATATAGTTAGACAGCTTCCGGTTGAGAGTAAAAGGTATCAAACAATGGAAAGAATGTGGCGAAAGATTATGAAGCAAGCCAAAGAAAATCCAGAGGTTAGTTTTTGTTTTTAAGAATTACTTTTTTTCCCATCATTTCAAAGGCTATTAAAATTTCTAAATTAAAGTTTTTTTAAAAATCTCAAAGCATTAGGAATAAGAAAATTTAATCTATGTAAAATTTCAGCAACTTACTTTTAAAATTGCTATTAGTTCTTTGTATACTAGCTGAGTTTTTGAACATACAAAATTCGGATGTTACAAACTAAGGTATTAGTTAATAAAATTTTCAGAAGGAATTTTTGACAAAAACTTTAAATGTTTTTGAATATAAAATCTTTAAATAAATTTGCAAACCCCGCTTTATTAAGCAAACATTTTTCTTTTGAAAAATAATATTATATTTACAATAAAATTATTATCATGATTAAAACCATTAATAAAGGATAATAATTATTATAGTTGAAAATTTATTTTTATTAGTAGCAAAAATATATTTTTTAGGAGAATAAGAAATAATAAAAAAGTGTGAAAAAAGCAGGTTTTTTAATTCTTACTGAATTCTTTGAGTCTAAATGAAAGTAAACCATTATTATAACGGATACCAATTGCATTTTATGAAACAAATTTTTTCTTCCAACACGGACATGAAAATTTACTCAAGTGCCAAAATAGTTTTATTTTATGAGAGTCTTTCCATTCTCAAAACTACAAACATGAAAAAAATTGAAAGTATTTCATAAATGCAATTTTTTTATTTCAGTTAAGTTTTTAATTAAAATAAAAATGTATCATGTGAATTATTTACTATATTTTAACTTGAGTTTTAATTTATGACTTTTTTAAAAGGGAATTAAGAAAAAAATTATTCGATTAATTTATTAGATATTAAAAATGTTTTAAAGTTAATAGATTTAAACTAATCTATTTGAATTCAAGTGTTATGGTGCTCTTGTCACCAATATCATAATCTGAAATGGTGTAATTATTATTGCTCAGCTCTACGTTATTGAAAGTTAACTTAAGCTCATTGATAGAATCAACTTCAGCATCAGCACATTTTTCAACTAAAACTTGCTTTAGTTCTTTGACTTTACATCTTCGGTTCATGTTAAACGTAACAATTTTAGCTTGATCTTTTACATAAACACAAAGCTTAATCATATCACTGTCAGTTTCATTTTCAATATCATCAAAATCAGACTCTTCATCTTCGCTTAAATCGGTTTCTTTGAGCGCCTTCGATCTTTTTGACTTGATAACAAATTGTCTGAATTTTTTTTTCATATCATTTATACGGTTTCTCAAGTCATCGAGCGTAAATTTAATCTTATCCATTTGACTTTCTGTTTGTTCGCCTGGCTTAAGTATCACAGTCTCCTCTAAACTGTTGCTAAGCCGATCATTAAAATCCTTGTAGTCAGCATCATCTTCTTCTTCATTATCCTGATTACCAGCATTACTCAAAAATGTGTAGCCCAACTCCTGGAACAATTTTCCATATGATAGCTCCATATCCAAATGATCGCGTTCCAATTTGGATAGGAATTCATCGATAGTATTTTTTCTGCTCTTATTCAATTTGCTACCATCATTTCGCTTCGAGTAATTTGCCGAAAAAGAGTCGCTATCATTTGATCGAGCCGAAGCAAGTGTTACTTCATTCTCATTTTCTTCAATGCCATCTGCTTCATTCAACCATTTAGTCAGCAAATCCTCGCATTCATATAAATAAGTTTTAAATTTGATTATCTTTTCTTCTAATTCAAAAGTAAAATACGCCTTGCAAATAATATCCTTTATTTTGACTATAAATCGATCCACCTCTATATTAGGCCCAACTATATTTATTTCCACATTGCTTGCTGTTTCGTTAATATTTATTATAGCACAATTGCTACTAATATATTTGACCTTATCAACTAATACAGAAGTAGCATCGATTGCGTCTGTTTCTTGATAGATTTCATCAGCGTTGCTGTTTTTTGCCATCAAATAGCTACTAATTTGTTTGGTCTTTGAAATGGTCGTCCATTGTTGATGGCTTAGAGTCAATTTTTCAAATTTATATATTTGTAAAAAGTATTCAATTGACTCTTTTACTTTAAGTCGCCACATTCGTTCCGTATACGGAACTTTTGAATTTAAACGTTCAATATAGTTCACATACAAAATGTTTGACTCTTGTTTGCTGTATTTGGACTCGGCATTTGACTCGCTCAAAATCTCATTTGATTTTTTGTGTAAATTTTTCACTTTACAAAAATAGCGCAATCGTTCGTCTTTGATTTTAAGTTTGAATATGACAGAACGATTTTGAAGGTCATCAAAAATTGGTTTGAACATGTACGGTAAGCCGAAATTTTCATAATAGGGAAACACTTTAATTGGCTTGTCGTCCAAAGTGTGTTTTCTGGACAAAATATCTCTGACTAGACGCTGCTCTTTCACTGTTATGATCCAGTATCGTGACGACTTTCTTTCTATTGACTCTATTTCGCCTCCACCACTTCTTTGTTTATTGCTAAAATACAAATCCAACAAGTCTCTAGTGGCTGGTATATTTTCAGGCCTGTAGTCGTCATCCTCGTTCTGCGAGTCTAATTTGAGTGATACTTTGGGCTTTATGTCCTTGACCAATACAACTATGGCTCTAGTTGCATTGACTGTCTCAATCTGAATCTGTTTCGAGTTTAAATTATTCAAATTATTCGTGTTAAACTCAGTTAAAACTTTGTTTATATCAATTTCTTTTTTGAAATCGATTAAAAGTTTACCCTTATTTTCTAAGCTCCAATTAATGCTATTTATTTCATGCCGATTGCATAGAATTTGTATATAAAAGTCCAAGTGTTGAATATTAATATTTTCCTGAATATTGGATAAAACAATTTTAGTTTTATCTATAGTATTTAAAGGTGTAGAGAACGACCTGAGACTAGTCATGCTGGAAAGCGATTTTTTTCTTCCAGATGAAGTTTCACTTTCTTCGGTTTTTTGTTCTTCTTCATCAAGAAAAAACTCGTCTTCAATAGGGCCATAGTACTTTTCTATTTTGATAAGATTCTCGCAAATTATATGAGTTTTGGTCAAAACTTGATCAACCACACGATAATCAGCAAATTGAATTAAAGCCTTATTTTCATAGGGAAAGAGTTTAATTGATTTTATGTCACCACCTTGACTCATTTTTGAGTTGGAAAAATACAAGTTTAGGACCTCTTTGGTACAGTTGTTGGCCAACTCAGACACTCGGATAGTATCCGGAGTTCTGACTTGATCTAACATAATCAAATTGCCTGTTAGCTCAGGTAGTTTTTTTTGTTTATTTATGGCTTGGTCAAACTTAAAACTGCGATTAAACTTAAGCATCACTCGACGCTTGTTGCGACGAAATTCCTCAATTTTAAAAGTCTCATCCAAATCAGAATTTATTATGAGACTAATGTACAACTGAAGCATTTCGTCTGTGCAAGTATCCAAAACTCCATCGACAAGCAGTCTGGTGGTGTCTATGGGAACTTCGATTTCAGTCATTGTTTAAAAATTTTAAATTCAGGTTAAGAAAAATTTATTTTAAAAGAAAAAAAATTCTATTTGAATCCATTTTCGAATACCTCGTGACTAGTGATAATTTTTTTCTCTAACGATTGTAGTATTTGATAAGCAAGGACGTGACGAGTTCGAAACTAGAGTTGATTATGAAGGTAAAGCAAAATAGATAAAAATACTAAAGTAATTAATTTTTTTTTCTTCGAATTCAGTGATAATTTCAAAGATGAGATTTCACTTATTTTAGGTTTTATTTTTTTTCAAAATTTACTGGTTAATTCTTTTTTCAAATATTAATTTAAATTAACACAACTTTTTTATTTAAATAAAAATTCTGTTCAATAAAAAAATTTGATAATTATTAATGTAAATATTCTTACGTTTAATACCAACTTTTCCTTAAAAATCTTTAAAAACTGGATGATAATTTAAATTTGTTTCTTATCATTGGAAAATTTAGTTAGCTAGTAAATATTTATCATTAATTGAAAATACTTTAGTTAGTAGTTAAAGACAGTTTTTTTAGTTAACATAGCTTACAGAATTTTCTAATTTTACATTTAATCTATTAGTTTTAGTAAATATTTGACAAAAATACATTTGATTACCATTTATGCTTAAAAAAAATCAGCAAATATAACATATTAATAAACTACCTTCTTTTATAAAAAAAGTATTATGGTTTTCTCAAACTAAATAGATATTTCTTAAAATAAGATGTTGCTTAATAAAATTTAACTTGTCATTTTAAAGCAATAATCAGATAAATCTCATCCTTTAATTCGATTTTTATTGATGAAAGAAATTAATTATTTTTAACTAAAAATAATTATCGGTATAATGTATTATTATTATTTATTAATTCAAGCCTCATAGGCAAAAGAGTAAAATTTATAATCAGGTATAAAAGTCCACTTTTGATAAATCGCTTAAAATTAAATGTATATACTGTATAAAACAAAAATACTGAAAGCAGGATTATTTTTAATTAACTTAAAAATAATTGATAAAATAGTGTCAAATATAATAAAAATTGATTCATTTTTTTTTACAAAAAATTCATTAAAATGAAACAAAAGTTCAACTGTACAACAATGCAGTTAAAACAACGTTGATGTTAGCCATTTATTTTATTTTTTTTACTTTTGTCAAATACACAATTTTAAAAGAAAAATTGTTCTTAATAGAAAAATTCCAAATAATATCTCATATCAGCCTCCACAATCAAAGGCTAGCTTAGGAAAAAAAACAAGTGTTTGAGCAAATTATCTACCATTTTGTAGTTTTCGAACTTTTGACTTACTATAAGAACAGCTGTTTTGCAGCAAAAGCATCAAATAAAAATTAATTTGTAATTGAATAGATTTTTTGAATTTTTTGAGTTATGTAAATTTTAAAATTTTCTTTAAAAATGATATTATTTAGTAAGATAACTATAGTTTATTTTCAAAATATTTTTGAATTTTAAAAACATGAAAAAATGCCTGGTGTTTCCAGTATTCAAAAAAATTATTCGACACACAAGTATTTTATTAATTATATCTAAATCAGCTAATTGTCTATTAAGAAGTAATTTTAATGCGCTATACCTATCAAAATATAAAAAAAAAAGTACTAATTATATTTGTATAAAATCTATATTTTGATTATTTTGTTTTAGATTTTATTATATATAAATAAATAGAATTATTACTAACTTCAGTTAAAAAAAATTAAGAATATGTTCGTTTTTCTAAGATTATTTAACGCAGTCTCTTTTTTTTTTTAGATTTTTTTATTTATAAATAGACGTTGAGTTATAAAACTCCTTTTGCTATTGTTTATTTGAAATATACATGTAGTATTGTAAAAATAGAATTACATTGTTAAGTTCATAATATTTACAGAAATGAAAAAATATTTTTAATAATATTAATAAGAAAAACTATTAGCAATAGGAAATTTTGGTGAACTATCAAAATATTATTAGAATTAAGATTTTTTTGCTTATATCAAAAATTTACTTTGAAATGATAATATTTTTTTTTTTAATTTAAAAACACATTAAATTTTTTTACTAAGTTTTAAATGTTTTTGTTAAAATTGGTTCTAAAATAAACATTACAGAATTCTCAAAGACTAAAAAAAATTTTCCTGGTAGCTAAAAATTAAATTCAGTCTATCTGCATAAACTTTGTAACTTAAAAAAGAAATTTATTTCTATTTTACTAAGCACATTGCATTTGTCAGAGATTTTGCACGTGATAGCAGACCTAATCAATTAATTCAAAAACATTTATTGTACAAGCAGAACTGATTTTTAGCTGGCTCCATAACAAAATAGCATACACACATAAATTTCCTTACTAAATATCATAAATTATAACTCCATTACAAAATAGCAAGCACGCATTACGAAATAGCTATACACTTTTACGAAATAGCAACACTTTTTAAAATTATGCATTTTTTTATTAATCTGCTATATTGTAATGTATTACATGTCAAAATAGCACACGTATGATACACTGTAAACGATCGAGGTACAATTTTTTGTGTATTAAGTTAAAATTCGAGTGTTACACACATAAATATACAAATAAAGAAAATGTATATATATGTTGCAAAATTTTTTTGACTTAAATGTACTTTTTTCTTTTTTGACATTAATTTTCAATATTTGAACTCAACACTTAAATGTACAATCTTAAAGACGGTTTTTTGTGCATAATTTATTAGAATAAATTAAAAATAAGAATAATTTATGTTTAATTTTTTATTGAAAAAAGTTAAATTTAAAAAATCAAAAAAATTAATGGTCCATTTCATTTGAAATTTCTGCATCTGAATTGCTTTTTTTTTATTCTATCTGAATATGGATTCTTTCGAGCATACTTTAGACGAGCTTGTACAATCTCTTCGGAGGGTATGTCACCACATCTATTTGAATAAAATTTTCGCTTAAGCTTCTGATGTAATTGATTCTAAATTAAAAAAATTAATGACTTGATATTGTAAAATAATCTTAAAATAATTATTAATGTTTTGTCTGATCTTCTTGTGTTAGGAACAATTTAGTTGCCTCCCGATATTAGTTTCTACATATCAAAAGATGTCATTTTAAAAAATAATTCTGTCACAATATTTATACATTTAAAATGTACATTGAAGTACAAAATTTTTTATCAAAAATATAAAAAATTTTGTATATTTTGTTAAATTTTTTTTTCAAAAAAGTAAATATTTTAAAATCAATAAATTTATACTCTTTTTTCAAGCTAAATGTACACTTATATTTTTCAAAAAAATACAGACTATAATTTTGCACATATATGTTTTTTTCACAGTTTTTGTACATTGTTATGTACCTCGATCGCTTACAGTGTAATATGTAATGAAAATCTTTCATAATAGCTTAAAAAAAATTCAAAGATAAAATGAGTTTAGCAGCAGCGTTTTTAGACGATTTTGATAATTTGAAACATGAAAGATTGTTGAAAATTTGCGAACATGTATCTTATAAATCCAAATAAATAATTAGTTTATATAAACGATAATTGATTTCTGACATTTAATAAAACACTTTTATTTTTCTTTTAAAAATTAATTTTTGATTGGCTATTTCGTTATGTGCTATTTCGTTATATGCTATTATGTAAAGACCCCTTTTTAGCTAATTTGAAAAATATTATTTTTTTTCTAGAATCTTGTCTTGTTCTTTTTATATCAAGTTTCAAAAAGCCTTTGTTAATTAAAAAAAAATAAATTGATATTTAATTAAGCTTTGTTGAAAATTATTTAATAAACTTAAAAAATTTCTTATTTTAAGGTAATAAGCTTGTGTCCTGATGCGCGCTTAAGAGACCAACTAAAAGAATGCAATAAATTATTAGAACAAGTCCAAAAAGGCTTGAGTGAATACTTAGAAACAAAACGAACTTCGTTTCCGAGATTTTACTTCTTATCCGATGATGAGCTCTTGGAAATTCTTTCAAAGACCAAAGATCCAGAAGCTGTTCAGCCACATTTGCGTAAATGTTTCGAAAGCATTTATAGAGTAAAATTCGAAAAAGACATGAGAATATCAACAATGTATTCAGCCGAAAATGAGGGAGTTGAATTTAGAGAAAATATATATCCCACTGGTAATGTTGAAGATTGGATGCTTGAAATTGAACGAGTCATGAAAGAAAGCTTAAGACAAATTATTCGCGATTCTTTAGAAGATTACAAAACAGTATTCAAAAACAATATATTTAGCTGTTTTTTTTTTTTAAATAAATATTTGTTTCTAGAAACCGAGAACAAGTTGGGTAATTGAATGGCCTGGTCAGGTTGTTATAGCCGGTTGTCAGACATACTGGACAACACTTGTCAGTAAAGCTTTAGAAGAAAACAATTTACCTGAATATCATCAAAAGCAACTAAAAGAACTTGACGATTTGAGAGAGTTGGTCCGAGGAAAATTAAGCTCTAAAGCAAGACAAACATTATCAGCTCTTATTGTAATTGAAGTACATGCGAGGGATGTAGTTATCAATCTTCTTAATGAAAAAGTTTCTGATGTTAATGATTTTGAATGGATAAGTCAGCTTAGGTATAAATTAAAAAATTTATAAAATTTTTTGAAATTTTTATTTCCTCAATTTAAGATATTATTATATGAATGATAATTTGTATATCAGAGCAGTGAATGCAGAATTTTTATATGGTTATGAATATCTGGGAAATTCATCTCGTTTGGTAATCACACCTCTAACAGATAGATGTTATTTGACATTGACTGGTGCACTGCACTTGAAATTTGGAGGTGCACCTGCTGGACCTGCAGGAACTGGTAAGACAGAAACTACCAAAGATTTAGCTAAAGCGATGGCTATCCAATGTGTGGTATTCAATTGTTCAGATCAGCTTGATTTTATGGCTATGGGAAAATTTTTCAAGGGCTTAGCCAGGTAAGTGATCTTAATAAAAAAATATATTAGAAAATTTGCCAAGTGTTAATTGACTAATTTATTTGACTTGAAATAGTGCTGGTTCATGGGCCTGCTTTGATGAGTTCAATAGAATAGATATTGAAGTCCTTTCTGTTGTTGCACAACAGATATCCTATTTACAAAAAAATTTAAGAAATAAGGTAGAAAAACAAGAGTGAAAAAAGCTCTAAACAATTATATTTTGAAATAGAGCATTAGCTTTAGCTTTTATCCTTGATTCTTCCTCCCTTGGCAAAATCAAAATATCCAACTTAGATGCTAATTAACAAATCAATATTTTTTAAATTTAATTTAGCGCTGGTGCTTGGGCTTGCTTTGACGAGTTTAATCGTATCGATATAGAAGTCTTATCAGTAGTTGCTCAGCAAATTCAACAGATTCAACAAGCTCTTACTCAACGGGTTTGCTTTATTGTCTTTATTTTTCTGTGGCACAAAATTAATTTATTTAAATAAATATTTAATAGGCTCGAAGCGGCGTAATATTTTTTTTCATTATAAGAAAATCTAGAATGTTGGTTCAGAAAACATTAGTTTTAGTTCATTTTTTGAACCAAAATAATTTTAGCATGATAAAAATTCTATTAATTTTCAATTAGATCTAAATTTCTTTCCCTGATTTTATTTTGAACTTTCTTTTTATGGTCATCTCAAACTTAATTTTGTAATATTTCAATTTTTTTTTTAAATTTGATCTCATTTTTTTTTAATTTTTTAAATTTGTTCAAAATTTTTGATCAATTGACAAAAATACTTCATTGAAATTTGAAAAAAGTTGAAAAGCATAAAAATTTTTATTAACTAAATCCTAACTCAACTAATTACCCCATTAGCTTAGATCTATTTTTTTTACCTATTAGCATTATTCAATTAGGTTTTCTTGGTGTTGTTTTTCAAAATCAAAAATCAAATATTAAAAATTTTTAATTTTTATTCACTAATAATGATGTCTATTAAAAATTAGGGAAAATATTTCAATTGTAAAATATGAAAAATTTATAATATTTCGAAAAAATAAATAAAACTGAGATCAAAATTAAAATACTTGAAATTAATTTATCCTTATGCATTTTTTATTTAATCTTTGAATGAATTCTTGTGCATTTTTCTATTATTTTTTTAGAATTTTTTAATTTTAAGTTAGTATTTATCTATTTCAAACTAACGAATTATCTAGGCTTTTTTAAGCAAATTTTTTAAAACTTATTCTTGAATTTTAATCAAAAATAATCTGAAAAATAAAAAGATTATTTTTGAATGACTATTTTAAAAAATTTATGCTCTTTTAATTATTTAGCTTAGTAATCACTTAACTTAAATTTTCAATAAGTTTTTTTGCTAATCGGTATTTTAAAGGCAGAAAGATTCATTTTTGAAGGAGTTGAAATAGCATTGAAGCCATCATGTGCTGTATTTATCACTATGAATCCTGGATACGCTGGCCGTACCGAATTACCAGACAATTTAAAAGTATTAAACATTAATTCATTTTTCGTCTTTTAAATAGTTATAAAAAAGGCTTTGTTTCGACCTGTTGCTATGATGGTACCGGATTATGCTTTGATCGCAGAAATATCTCTATTTTCTTTTGGTTTTTCGGATGCCAAAACTTTAGCTAAAAAAATTGTAACTACTTTTAAACTATCGTCCGAACAGCTTAGCTCACAAGACCATTATGATTTTGGTATGAGAGCTGTCAAGTCAGTAATTTCTGCAGCTGGAAACCTTAAGAGACAAAATCCGGACATGAATGAAGTAAAATTTCATTAAAATTTATTATTATAGTAAGCCACTAAAAAATTTTTATAAGGAATTAATTTGCTTAAGAGCTATTCGTGATGTGAACGTACCTAAATTTTTACAAGATGATTTAAAA
This sequence comes from Brachionus koreanus, assembly GCA_016987375.1. Classification (NCBI taxonomy): domain Eukaryota; kingdom Metazoa; phylum Rotifera; class Eurotatoria; order Ploima; family Brachionidae; genus Brachionus; species Brachionus koreanus. Next base: position 2,162,488 of record PJRA01000263.1, on the reverse strand, counting down.
CTGTTTAATGGCATAGTATCAGACTTATTTCCTAAAATAAAGTAAGAATTAGAATCTTGAGTATTTTTTCTTTAAAATTTTAATTTAAGAGAGGAGCCGATTGATTATGGTGCTTTGGAAAGCTCGCTTAGAAAATCATGTTTTAAATTGGATATAAAAGATGTTGATAATTTTATTCTAAAGTGTATTCAGCTCTATGAAACAACCGTCGTCCGTCACGGTCTAATGTTGGTAGGTCCAACGGGCTCTGGAAAAACAAAATGCTATGAAACTTTAAAAGCAGCCATGACTTCTTTAGCTGGTCAGCCTTCACCTGCAGGAACCCCTTTTGAAGTTGTTCATACTTACATATTAAACCCAAAGTCAATAACCATGGGTCAATTATATGGTGAATTTGATCTAATGACACATGAGTGGACTGACGGTATTTTGTCTGTATTGATGGGCCAAGGAGTAGAAGCTGAAAATGATGATAAAAGATGGTATCTGTTCGATGGTCCGGTAGATGCTGTATGGATCGAGAATATGAATACTGTATTAGACGATAATAAAAAACTTTGCTTAACTAATGGAGAAATTATCAAAATGACTGAAGCTATGACTATGATGTTTGAAGTGGCTGATCTAGCAGTTGCTAGTCCAGCAACAGTGAGTCGATGCGGTATGGTCTACTTAGAACCTAGTATATTGGGTCTAAAACCTTTTGTCGAATGTTGGATTCGAAAGTTGCCTGAAAGTGTTTTTGCTTATCAAGAAAAATTAAATAGTCTTTTTGAAATATTCTTAGAAGTATGTATTTTCATTATTTTTTTGAATCTTAAATTATTCAAATTTTGTTTCTTAGCCTGCTATAAAATTTATTCGTAAAAATGTCAAAGAAATCATACCAACTATGGATAGTAATTTGACATTTAGTTTACTAAAACTAATGGACTGTTTTCTCGCTCCTTATAGACCAAAAGAGGTAAGATCAAATTATTCTTATGGGTTGAAAATTTTTCTTAATTTTTAATTTTCAATTTTTCTAGAATTCTAGACTTGGGGTAAAATAATTTCAGGATTTGTGCTTTAATTTCAAATTTTCACAGTTTTAATACATTAAAAAATTTTATCACAAGAATATTTTCTTAAATTTTTCTAATTTTCACTATATTTTTTGTTTAACAAAATTGAAATTTTTAATAAATTAAAAGTTTTGACATTTAGATTAAATGCTAGTCAAATTGAACGATTTAAAATTATTAAATATTATTTTAATATCAAAGGAAAATATCTGCCATAAATATTTGTTTTTAACGCTGCGCTAAAACTCAAAAATTCAGCTTTGGCACATACGCCGTTTACCATCCAATCCATGTTATTATTCTTTCAACTTTAGACATATGCATTTAAATAAGTTTTTCAGGAATTCATTAATTGTGCATAAAGTTTTCTGCTGCAATATAATTAGAAAAAATGGAAATTTGATCAAGATAATGCAAAATAAAAATTCAAAATCAAATCAATAGCTGAATTTTTGAGTTTAAGCCCAGCGTTAAAAAATAAATGTTTACGCTAATATCAATATCTTTTTTTTTCATTTATTAAATAGTTTAGAAAAAGCCTTGGCCGGTTGAAATGAAGACTTTGAAATTGTCCTTTCTTTGAGCCACTTGATAGTACTTTTGAAGAAAATGTTAGATAAGTTAATTTTAAAGTTCTTATTAATGATAAAGCTAATATTTCTCTTTTGTATAAAAATAAAATCTCAAATTAAAGGAAAGATAATGTGAAATTTTTGTACAAAATTTAAAGTACAAAAATGATTTAATTTTATTTCTGATTGTGCAAAAATCGTTCTATAAACAGTATAATATTGTACAAATTTATACAGCTGAATTCCAAGCAATGCAAATACCATTCATTTTTCTTTTAAAATGCATGCCATCAAAAAATCATTTGATTTAAATATGCAATAAAAGGCACAAGTTTTGCAGAGCTTAGAATTCAGTTTTATAAATATATACAATATCGTTGTGTTTACGGAATCATTTTTTCACAATATGAAAAAAATTTTTTCCTTTTTTTACTATAATTTTCCATTCCCTACACTAAATATATTATCTATTTAAAAATATTTCCCCCATCTTTTTACTTATTAATAACACAATTTGATTTTTTTCAAAACATCACTGATTTTTGTTTTTTTTTAATAAATCACAGCGATCTGACAAATCAAAACTAATACGGGTATATTTTACACTTTAATTTTTAAATAATCCTACGTAACCAAACTAACTTTTTTTTTTAACTAACCCAATAACAGAACATTTTTCGCGTATTTATTTTTAGATTTTTAGAATCGAATTTAGCTGCTAATTAATTTGCTTTTATTAAGAATGATCGTTAACAAAAAACTGGCCTATTGCATTAATAAATATAGCTTCACAAATTAGCTAGAAAATAAAATTATCTAAAGCTAATGTTAATATTTTTTTTTTAGAATGACAAGCCACTTTCTGAAGAAGCAATTCAAAAGCTTCCTGAATTATTGGAGCCTTGGTTTTTATTTTCTTTGGTTTGGTCTGTGGGGGCTTCATGCGACAATGATGGACGCATTAAATTCAACGACTGGCTAAGACAAAAAATTGAAAAAAATGAATTGAAAATGCCTTTTCCGCCTCAAGGACTTGTTTATGACTACATACTTGATGATGGTGGAATATTCACGAATGAAGAAGAAAATAAAGATGAAAATGAAGAGGAGGTCAAAAAAGTCAAAATAGTAATAACTAATTATTTTAAAAAAAATTATTTAAATTTAAAATTTAATCTTTTAAAAGACTCAATGGAAAAATTGGATGGCAGATTTACCAGAATTAAATATGACATCTGATACCAAGTTTTCGGATATAATTGTACCAACCATTGACAATGTTCGTAACGCTCATTTAATTGAATTCTTGCTGAAAAATGACAAAACAGTTTTGTGTGTTGGTCCGACTGGTACTGGAAAAACACTTACCATTGTCGATAAATTAGCCAGAACAATGCCTAAAGAATACAGTCCTGAATTTATTGTGTTTTCAGCAAAGACTAGTGCCAATCAGACCCAAGATTTGATCGATTCAAAACTTGATAAAAGAAGAAAAGGCATTTATGGTCCACCATTAGGAAAATATTTTATATTTTTTATCGATGATTTGAATATGCCTGCCTTAGAAGTGTATGACGCCCAGCCTCCTATTGAATTAATAAGACAATGGATGGACTTTAGAGGCTGGTATGATCGAAAAGCTATAGGAGATTTTCGTCATTTAGTCGATATTAATTTTTGCTGTGCTATGGGTCCACCTGGTGGAGGACGTAATCCTGTATCTCTCAGACTCACAAGACATTTCAATCATTTAAGCTTTGTCGAAATGGAAGAAGTTAGTATGACGAAAATTTTTGGTACTATTCTTAATTGGTGGATAAGTAATTATTAGATAGTATTTATTTTCTAATTTTCTAACTTACCTTTTTTTTATAGAAAGCAATGATAAAATTTCGGAAAGTGCTTCTAATTTGGTTCAAAGTTGTATATCAGTTTACAAAACAATTTCGTCACAGCTTCTTCCAACTCCAGCTAAAAGTCATTATACCTTTAATTTGAGAGACTTATCGAAAACATTCCAGGGTATTCTGATGGCAGAAGTTAAATCAATAGAAAACGTGCCACAATTGTTAAGACTTTGGTATCATGAAAGCTGTCGTGTATTCCAAGATCGTCTCATAAATGACGAAGATCGAAATTGGTTTAAAAATTTATTGAAAGAAAAGATAAAGAATAATTTTAATTTTGAATATTCTGACGTGATACAAAATGAGCCAGTTATTTATGGTGACTTTATGGTTCAAAACACTGATTCTAAAATTTATTCGGAAATTAGTGATTTTAAATTGGTAAATTTTTTTTAGTAGCAGTAATTTTTTCAAAAAATTTTCAATTTTTTGTATTGAAGATGAAAAAAGTTATTGACGAAAGCTTGGAAGACTATAATCAAATAAACTCGGCTAAAATGAGACTTGTCCTTTTTATGGATGCCATGAAGCACATTTCCAGAATAAGTCGAATTATTCGTCAGCCTTTCGGAAATGCTTTATTACTTGGTGTCGGTGGCTCTGGACGGCAATCTCTAACTAGACTTGCATCCCACATGTAAATATTTGTTTATTAATTAAATGAAAATATTCGGCTTCAATGATTCTATTTTTTTTTTAATTTTATTAATATACTAGAAATAATAATTTAATTATTAAAGATTCACATCGCACTTTATATTGAAATTTTATCAAAAAAATTAATAATTTTAAATAAAACATATAATCTTATCATTTGAAGAACATTTCAAGCTTCTTTTTTTCTAGATGTACAAAATAATTATTTTAGTTTTATTTTCAATTCTCGAACAAAAAAACAACACAATGATTTTAGATAATTAATATTAATTTTCAAATGGATAAATATTGTAAAAAATTAAAAATTATTCTAGAACATTTTATAAATATTCAAGTCACTTCTTTTAGGTTTGTCTTTAATGTTCAAAAGGTCCAATTCTTTGAGAATTTCTTAATAATTCTCATTCCTAATTGATTTTACTTCAAATTTAATGAAATTTGTTACATTTTTGCAATTTGTTAGCTTAATGGTTTATCAAACTTTAAATAAACATGCTTTTGTGAACTGAACTTAATAAAGTACTCGGTCGACCAAAGCATTTCATATAGTAAATCTTTTAAAACCTTTCTAAATCCTTTCATCAAAAAAAATCAAATATCAACTAAATTTTAAAATCATTTACTTCGTTTATTCACTAAAAAAATGTGAATTTATTAAAATAAAATATAATAAAACTTATTTTGAAAAAAAAATAACAATCTTTGTTTAAGGGCTGAATATGATTGTTTTCAAATTGAATTGGCAAAGAACTATGGTATGTCGGAATGGAGAGAGGACTTAAAAAAAGTGATGATCGCTGCTGGCTTGAAAAATAGACAAACCGTATTTTTATTTAGCGATACACAGGTAAATATTTACACAAAATATGATTAAATTAATTTTATTCAATTTAATTAAGATAAAAAGTGAATCATTTTTGGAAGATATAAATAACATTCTTAACTCAGGAGATGTACCAAACATTTACACTCTGGACGAGTTGGACCAAATTTATACAGCAATGAAAGCAAGTGTACAAGATGCAGGTCTTCCTCCAACTAAAACAAATTTGTTCTCTGCATACACTAAACGGGTCCGTAATAACTTGCACTCGGTAATTTGTATGAGTCCAATTGGTGAAATTTTCCGTGCTCGTTTGCGTCAGTTTCCGGCATTAGTAAATTGCTGTACAATCGATTGGTTCAGCGAATGGCCTAAAGACGCTTTAGAATCAGTGGCAATGACGTATTTGCAAGAAATGCCAGATTTAGAAGCTTCCGATGAAGTAGTTGATGGTTTAATGAATATTTGTCAAGAAATGCATCAAACTGTTGTACAAGAATCTCTGAGATTCAAAGAAGAACAAGGTAGACAAAACTATGTAACGCCAACTTCCTACTTGGAATTATTGAGTATATTTTCAAAAATTTTTGGAATGAAAAAAAACGAGCTGATACAAGCAAGACGTCGAACAAAGACTGGCCTTGATAAGTTGTTATCTACTGAAAAAGAAGTAACCAAACTACGCGCAGAATTGGAACAAATGCAACCTTTATTGGAGGAAGCAGTTCAAGAAGCTGTTTCAACTATGGAAACTATTTCTGTGGATTCAAAAGTAGCTGCCGAGACAAGAGCAATTGTTCAAAAGGAAGAAGAAGAAGCTGGTAAAAAAGCCAAAGAAGCGAAGGCAATCGCTGATGATGCACAAAGAGATTTAGATGAAGCTTTACCAGCGTTGGACGCAGCCTTGGCTAGTTTGAAGTCGCTGAATAAAAATGATGTCGTTGAAGTAAAAGCTATGCGAAATCCACCTGATGGTGTAAAGCTGGTTCTTGAAGCAGTGTGCATTATGAAAGGTATTCCACCTAAAAAAGTAGCTGGCGATAAGCCTGGATCTAAAATTGATGACTATTCTGAGCCAGCTAGAAATTTGTTGACTGATCCTGCAAAATTTTTAGAAGGATTGTTTAGCTATGATAAAGAAAATATCCCTGAACCAGTTATACAAAAAATTGAACCTTATATTAACAATGATAAGTTTTTACCAGCAGCTATTGCTCAAGTTTCTAAAGCTTGTACTTCTATTTGCTCCTGGGTAAGAGCTATGTACAAATATTATTTTGTGAATAAGAGTGTAGAACCAAAACGAGAAGCTCAAAGAATTGCTTTGGAAGAACTTGCTGAAAATCAAAAGAATTTGGCCAATGCAAAAGCCAAATTGAAGGAAGTTGAAGAAAAATTGGCTACTTTACAAGCCAAATATGATGATTCAGTCCGTAAGAAAGCTGATTTAGAGGTCAAAGTTAAAGAATGTGAAGAAAAAGTTGTTCGAGCTGGAAAAGTAATAAAACAAAAATATTTTTTTATTTTTTTTTTAATAAAAATTTATCTTAAAGCTTGTGAATGGCTTAGGAGATGAAAAAATTCGTTGGGCTGAGAATGTAAAACAACTTGAGTATTCAATTTCAAATGTAATAGGTGATGTCCTAGTTGCATCTGGTTTTATTGCTTACCTAGGACCTTTTACTGTAAGTTGATTATTTTTTATTTAAATTAACTTGTTCGAATTTGGTTTAATTTTTTGTGTTTTACAAAATGTTTCTACTGTTGAATTAAAATTTAAAAAATGCGATGCTTAAAATATTTTTTTTCAATATCAAATTAAAAATGATTTTAATTTGTGACAGGTAGGATGAAACAAATAAGAAAGAAAAAAAACATAAAAAGAAAAAGATAAATATAATTTAATTTCTTCTATTACTGCTATTGAAAACAAGGACCAGCCTTTTGCTTATGACCTGCTTTGGGTCTATTTAGAAAATATTTTGACATTAAGACTAGAAAACCCGGCTGATTATTAATAAATTTTTCAAATTTAATTATGAAGACATATATTTTCTGAAAATTAATTGAAATTTTTTTAAAAATTAAAAACAAGATGCTTAGTTCTAGAGTTCATTTAAACATTTATATTTCATATATCGTACTTTGATCAGATGAGTACTATTGATTTGCTACAAAGTACAATTACTTAGATTTAGTTACATTATGAGAAAATAAATTAATAAATCTTTGTTAAATTCTTGTTTAATTTAATTTTTGCCTCATTTTTATTATTCATATTCTTTTTAAAAACTTACGTTTTTTCTTTCTCATCCTTTTAATTTAATATTGTAATCATTTTCATATTTGAAATTAAGCTTTCTGATGAAATATAACGAATTAAATTTTTTATTTGCTATGAACCTATTTTTCGTTCATCAGTAACAATCCACTTGTGATAGAATCAATTTTCTAGAATTAATTTTGATGACAAACGTCATAAACAACAATTTTTTTGATTAAAAAAAATTAAACAATTCATATTACTTTTTTGATAAATAAAATTATCTATAAATAGCTTTTTTTTTTGAAAATTGAAATGTCAAAAATGGCTCAATTCGTTTAGAAGCAAACTATATTAACTTATTTATTATTATATAGATATTAGAATCAAAAATATTCTTTTGAAGGCAAAGTAAAATTTTTGACCAAATTTCATTTTTCTAAAATGATGCGCAATTTAATTCATCGAAGATTTTTGAATTTTTCTAATATTTCAAAGCTTTTTTTTTGACTTTAGCAAAAGGATTGTAATTTTTAAAAATGCACTGAAATTTAATTGCACATTTAAATGTTTTGATCATTTTAGAAAAATGAAATTTGGTCAAAAATTTTACTTTGCCTCTTTTGAACTAGTTCTGCTTATTAAAAGCAATTATCGAGATAAATAAATTTAAAGAAAAAACATAAAATTCTATTGAATGGTACAATTGATTAACATAATTCTAGTCTTTTAAAAAGTAAAATAGATGATAATAGTAATACTTAAGGTTTACATATTAATGAAAATTTTTGACGACGGTTGAATTTAAATTTAAACCAAAATGATTTTTAAAATTTTTAATAAAGTACTTAGAAAATTTTTTTAATTTTATTTAAACAGTAATTCATTCATTTTGTAATTAAAACACAAAAAATTAAACCATTTGAAAACAAAAATACTTATTTGATCTGAAATTTCATCATCATAAAGAATTAAATTTTTTTTTCTTCTAAATATGAGATAATTATTAATAAATATATCTAACGAAAAATTACAGTCTTACTCCTTCTATTTTTAGGCACACAAATCAAAAAAATTTAGGTTTTTTTTCGAAAAATTTTCTTTTTTGAAAAAATAAAACAAATTTTTTTTGACTACTAAATCACTTTTTTAAAGAAAAATTTAATATGTAAACTGGTTTTACTTAAATGTTATTCTCTTATTTTTAAATTGAAAATTAAAATTTTGATTTCTCTAGGGGCAATACAGAGAACAAATGACACATAAATGGATAGAACATTTGATCAAGTACAAAGTTCCACATACTGAATCTCCGGAAGTGGTTAAAACACTCGGAGACCCAGTCAAAATCCGAAATTGGCAACTAGCTGGTCTACCTAAAGACAGTTTGTCCGTTCAGAATGGCATAATTGTTCAGTATTCCCAAAGATGGCCATTGTTTATTGATCCTCAAGGCCAGGCTAATAAATGGATCAAAAATTTGGAAAAAGATAATGGTGTAGACGTAATAAAACTTTCAGACAGAGACTTTTTAAGAAGCCTTGAGAATGCAATTCGTTTTGGTAAACCATGTTTGCTCGAAAATGTTTCCACTGAGCTTGATCCAGCTCTTGAGCCAGTTCTCTTGAGACAAACATTCAAGCAGTCTGGTAGCTTAGTAATTAAACTTGGTGATGCTGTTATACCGTATCACGAAGACTTTAAATTTTATATAACAACTAAGCTGCCGAATCCACACTATACACCAGAAGTATCGGTCAAAGTAACTTTGATTAATTTCACCTTATCTCCAAGTGGTCTTGAGGATCAGATGTTGGGAGCTGTAGTGGCTGAAGAAAGACCCGACTTGGAAGAAGCCAAAAATCAACTTATCATTTCCAACTCTATTATGAAAAACGAATTAAAAGAAATTGAAGACACTATTCTATTAAGACTTAGCAAATCAGAGAACCCAGTTGATGATATTGAGCTCATAAATGCATTAGAACAATCTAAAGTAAAATCTACCGAGATTAAGGCAAAGGTTATTGTGTCAGAACAAACTGAAAAAGACATAGACGCAACCCGTAGCGAATACGTACCAGTAGCTATCAATACACAAATACTGTTTTTTTGTGTGAGTGATTTGGCCAATATTGATCCCATGTACCAGTATTCACTTGAATGGTTCACTAGAATATTTTTAAATAGCATTCAAAATGCTTCAAAAGCCGAAACTCTTAAAGAAAGAATTAAAAATATAAATGAATATTTTACTTTTAATTTATACACTAATGTTTGTAGAAGTTTGTTTGAAAAACACAAACTATTGTTTGCCTTTTTGCTTACCGTCAGAATAATGATGAACGATAAAAAAATCTTAATGGAAGAATATAGATTCTTTTTAGCTGGAGGAACTAGTAGACCAAAAAACATAGTTAATCCATCGTCGGATTGGATTTCAGAGCGGGCCTGGGGTGAAATTTTAACACTCGAATCACTGAATTCGTTTGATACTTTCGTAGAAGATTTTAAGAATCATTTGAGTTTTTACAAGAAAATATTTGACTCGTCTGAGCCGCATAAAGAATCATTGCCAGATCAATGGAGTTCTAAGTTGGACTCATTTCAGAAAATAATTTTTCTCAAGTGCTTGAGACCGGACAAGGTGACTAACGCAATGCAAGACTTTGTTTCCGAAAATATTGGTCAAAGATTTATTGAGCCCCAGACTGCTGAGTTGAATTTAGTTTTTAAAGATTCGTCGCCTTCAACTCCTCTTATTTTTGTTTTATCGCAAGGAACCGATCCAGCAGCTGATTTGTACAAATTTGCTGAGGAAATGAAATTTTCAAAAAAATTGTCGGCAATTTCATTAGGTCAAGGTCAAGGTCCTAGAGCTGAGGCCATGACCCGAAGTGCCATGGAGCGAGGTCTTTGGGTATTTTTCCAAAATTGTCACTTAGCACCATCATGGATGCCTTCGCTTGAGAGACTGGTCGAACAAATAGATCCAGAGCATGTACATAAAGATTTTAGACTTTGGCTAACAAGTATGCCTAGTCCCAAATTTCCGGTAATGATCCTTCAAAATGGCAGCAAAATGACTGTTGAGCCACCTCGTGGTATCAAGGCCAATTTACTTAAATCGTATACAACAATCAATGACGATTTCTTTAATTCGTGTACAGGCCGAGTAGAAGTATTTAAATTTTTGCTATTTTCTCTATGTCTTTTCCATGGTGTCACTTTGGAAAGACGAAAATTCGGTCCACTTGGATTCAATATACCATATGAATTTACCGATGGAGATTTGAGAATTTGTTTTAGTCAATTGAAAATGTTTTTGATGGAATATTCAGAAATTCCTTATAAAGTTCTTAAATATACAGCTGGTCACATAAATTATGGTGGTCGTGTTACTGATGATTGGGACAGACGCTGTATAATGAACATTTTACAGGACTTTTACAATCCGACTGTGGTAGATGAGAATTTTAGTTTTGACGAGTCCAAGATTTACCATCAATTGCCTTCAGCTTCCGAGCATGTAGCCTACATGGCCTACATTAGAAGCCTTCCAATTAACGATACACCAGAAATATTTGGTTTACACGACAATGCAAATATTACCTTTGCTCAAAATGAAACATTTAGAACTCTTGGTGACTTATTGCTCTTGCAACCTAAGTCGCAAAGTGGTGGTGGAATTTCAAGAGAGGAAATAATGGAAAAAACAGCCAAGAATATCCTTGAAAAAGTACCCAAGCCAATAAATATTGGAGCTGTGATGGAAAAATATCCGGTAATGTATGAGCAATCAATGAATACTGTGCTTGTACAAGAAATAATCAGGTAATTACTGCATTAATTTATTGAGTACTTTTCATTAAGGAAGGATCACACTTGATCTTACATTATAAATGTAGAATTAACATACACCTATATATATCAAGTATAAGTAAGAAGTGATGAGTAAAAAAATATTTTTAAAACAAAAAACCGAGTACACATTTATCTGAACACCAGTTTGCAATCATTTTTCACGATTTAAAGGAATTGATAAAATAAAAATGAGAAAATTAAATTCTAAAAGCGGTCAAAAAATTTGCAGTATGTCTTTTCTGAATTATCTGATCAAAAATTTTTTCATTATTTAATTGATAAAATTAAAATTTTCATCTTCAGTCTACCTCACAATAATAATAACGAATAGACTTTCCTTAGATGCTGCCACTCAATTTATTTGATTAGCAAATAATTTAATTAATCATGTGAAAATAAAATGGTGAAGAAAAATTATTGATTTAAAAAATTTATTTTAAGATACAACAAATTATTATCAGTAATACACAAAACATTGCAAGATTTGCTCAAGGCACTCAAAGGTCTTGTCGTCATGTCTCAAGAGCTCGAAGATATGTCTAATAGCTTGTTTAACAATCAAGTACCGAACCTTTGGGCTAAAGTTGCATATCCAAGCTTAAAACCATTGGCTGCCTGGGTAACTGATTTGGTTTTGAGAATGGATTTTATTCAAAATTGGGTTGCTGATGGATTACCAAAAGTTTACTGGATATCCGGCTTTTTCTTTCCACAGGCTTTTTTAACAGGAACATTGCAGAATTATGCCCGTAGTAATGTCATATCAATTGATACAATTAGTTTTGGATTCGAAATACTGAATTTGAAAGTAGATGACATAGATACACCACCAGAGGATGGATGTTATATTCGAGGCTTGTATATAGAAGGTGCTAGATGGGACAAAAAAAATGGAAAACTTGGAGAATCAAAACCGAAAGAATTGTATTCGATGATGCCAATTATTTGGCTTAAGCCATCGGTGAATAGGCAGCAACCAACAAGTGGAATATATGTTTGCCCGGTTTATAAGACTTTAACTAGAGCTGGAACATTATCAACCACTGGTCATTCAACAAATTTTGTATTTAGTGTTGAATTGCCTTCTGATAAGAGACAAACCCATTGGATTAAGAGAGGCGTTGCTATGCTTTGTGCTTTGAATTATTAGACTAATTTTCTGTTTTTTCTTGTCCTTGGCTAATGAAAATTTTTAATTAAATAATTTTTATTAATAAATGAATACATAATAATTCCAATTTTTGATTTTTAAGTTTGAAATAATTTTAATAAAATTTCCATATCATCTTATTAGGCGTTTTTTAAAGGATCTATTAATCATAACAATTGAGCATCATTATTTACAAATAAATAATTAATTTTCTATAAAGACAAGTAAAATTTGATACCTATAATAACTATTTGTTTAAGAATATAAACATTTTCTATAAATTATAACTTTAGGTTTCCTTCTTTTTTTTTTAAATTTTCAATTTTGCCAGTATAAAAAAAATGAAAAATAAAAGATTCAAAAAATTCTTTATTTTTATAAAAATAAAATAATTAAACTTTGAATTTGAAAAAAAATTTAAACATTCAAAATTTTCAAAGTTTATTTTAATTATTATTAGTTTTCTTTACTAGGTAACACACATCTTTGGTTTAATAATTATTTTCTTTTAGATTAAAAACTTCTTCTTTGCTTCAAAATAAGAAAAAAATTAAAATATTGAAAAAATTTCATGATTATTTACAAAGGTTTAGCAAACTATCAATCACCAGAAATTTTCTTATTGTAAAATAAATAATTGAAATATATATATTGAATACATTAAATGGATACTAAAAAAATTTAAGAATATATTTACAGATTTATTTTTTTGGAAAACTTAATCGCTTGATGCTCAGTCTTAAAATGTCGAATAAATTTTTGTTTAAAAATGTTATAATATTTTTCATTAAAAAAGCAATAAAGAAAAAAATTCACCGAATGAACAATCAAGACAATTAGATTAGAAATAAATACTTGAAGCTTGTGATAGGTTTTCATGTAGTCGGGAAAATATCCCTTTACAATAAATTCGGTTACTTTGTCATAAGTAATTATTGAACTGATTTCGCTGAAGAGCAACAAAAATACAACTGATATCAGGGTTCTTGTCAATTTTACTTCTTTGCGTTTTCTTACACTATTATAGCTTATGAATGATAATTTTTTCACATTTATACGGCTAACAGACAATCCTGTTGAACATTCACCTTCAATGCTGGACATTGTTTTTGGATCATCCTTTTCTTTGCGGTACAATTGATCCAAATTTGAATTACGATAAATTTCTTTGTTTGATTTTTTTACCAGAAAGACTAAATTAAAATTTAATGTAGACAATAAAATAAAAGGAATTATTTCGAACAAAAGAAATGATGTAAAAAAGTATCCTTTTTGAAAATTTTCCAAATTTCTCTCTATTATTATTAGGTAATTTTCGTTTAATTGAATTTTTTTTACATCGGTAAAAAAATACATGGGCATACGAAAAATAGCGATCAAAATGAATAAAATTATAGATATTCTTTTGGCGTACTGGGATGTGTAAAAGTTGGATGCATGCATTGGAAATTTGATGTAAAAATACCGTTCAACTGTTAGTGCTACTGTTATTACTACAGAAATGGCCGAAAACACATTTGCTGATGGAATGAAAATTTTTTTTTCTAATTTTTTTACAATATATTGAGTGCCTACATCTTCGAACTGAAAACCTCTTGTGAATGATAACGTAAGCGTAAAAGATAGTGTTAATAGATCCGATAAAGCCAAAAAAGTTAAATAAATGTAAGGAGATTGTTTAAGACGTGGGCTAGCTAAAACAATTAAATTAATAATGTTACAAAGTATGCCAAAAGTGCAAACAAATGGTATAAGGTATCTGTAGCCAATATTGTTGGTAAAATTGTCAATTTCGTTTGTTGAATTCATTATATGATTTGGTGATTTTAAATGAAAACAATTCACATTCAGAAAAAATTAATTTTTTTTTCTAAAAATAAATAATTTTTATTTACTATAAATAAAATTGTTTAGAAAATATAATTTAACTAGATAAAAATCAATTAGATAATGAGTTTTCACATAAGCTGTATTATTTCTACTATTTTCAATTTCAGTAGTTTTAAGTCAGGTTACTCTTTTAAGCATAAGGAAGCCAAATTGCTTGACGAAGAAATGAAAAGATTTTAATTTATGAAAAATTGTTATTTGACTTAAAATTTTTACATTTTCCTAATTCATGTTAAAGCTAATTTGATTTGATTAGAATTCTGATAAAAATTCAATTTGAGCAAGGATATCAAAGCTGAAAATTTTTCATACTTAATCTGTGTTAAATGACAAAAAATTGATGAAAAAGAATCGAAACGTCAATGTAACATTCAACTAAAATTTGAAATCGAACTTTCGCCTTTAATGGACCTTCCACCATTATTCCTAGATTATGAAAATAGTCCATTACTGATGAATTTCTAGTTTTGTGTTTCAATGCCATTATTTTCAGGTATTGGAATTGCGATCTAATCATCAAAAAGGCATCTATCATCGTCAATTAAGTCTTCTTCTTCTACATAATCATCAGTTAGTAATAATGGTGGAAGATCTATTCAAAGCAAAAGTCTGTTTTCAATTTTTAGTCAGAATGTGCCATTCATATTTTTTGTTCTAATAAGAATTCCAGTAAATAAAAAATACAAAAAGTCGTTTCATATTTTTCAACTTTTGCAAGTCAAAAATCCAATTTGAAAACTGAAAGAGAAAAAAAAATTATCTAATACAAATTAAAAAGCAGTAATAGAAATAAATCAAAAAGATGAAAAAAAATCTGATTAATAATTTTATGAATATTATAAATTTCGATTAAAGGTTTTTATTAACTAAATAAATTTTTCTTATTTTTTTATTAAAATTATATTAGAATAAAGCAGAACTAGAACTCGAATTTAAATTAATAAAAATCTAAATAATTAAACTTTTAGTGCTGCACCAAATCGAGCATAATCGAACAAGGGAATGTGGTATTTTTATTGATAATTTTTGACGTTTCAATTTTATTTCTCTAAATAATGTTTTATTTTTCGAGGCAGTTATAAGCGTTTTTGTTTTTTTTCCCAGGTTACTTTTAATTAAAAAATAAACACAAAATTTATAATAAAAATTATGAAAATTGAAAATTTTTAAAACCATTAAATAAATATAATACAAATCAAATAAGCCTCTTAGAATACTTACAAAAAAATACTCTGTATTAATCTGGTTTCTAATTTTCTTGTTTAAATTAATTGATTAAAAAATAAAACCCAAAAATTCATATTAAAGCATATAATATTTGAAAAAGATTTAATAAATATCTTCAAAATTTTAATCATATTTAAAAAAAGACAAAACAATGTGTTATAAAATTTTATTTGAAAGCAAATAAAATTCAAATTTTATTGTTATTGATATCTTAGTTAATTTTCTGTATAAATTTCTCTTTACTATATAAATTAATGTAATATTTTTTGTAAAAAATATGATTTAGAATTAAATAAAAATTTTTGTTCATTTTATAATAATGAAAAAAAAAAGTTAAATAATTTTCAGAAATAATTAATGCATAATCATAATCTAACTGAAAACTACAAGAAACAAAAAAACTTTCAAAGTTTTTAAACTATTAATAGTTTTAAGTTTAAATAGTTATTTAAAAAAAAATATCCTATGAATAAAAATTGAATTAAAATCTAATTTATATTATTCAAATTGTTTTAAAAACTTAAAATAAAGAGTGTTCTTAAATGAAGCATATTTGAAGTATTTTTTGAATTGCGAATAGTATTTAGAAAAATAAATCTTTTTCGAAATTTTTCTAAATTAATTAGCATCATTAAATATGCCGCAGTAGGAAATATAAATAGGCGCATAACAGATGGAATTGAAAAAAAATTTAAAAAATAATTTCAACACGAAACCTCCGTCCAGATGCTCGTTTTCTTTTCCAAACAAGAAAAGCAAACAAGGCTGTCTACCAAAATTGCTTTTTACAGAAATTTCTCGAAAAATTTCGCAATAGTGCCTAAAAATTTTCCTCGCGAACCAGAATCTATATTAACTTACCTTTAAAAACTATTTCCCTTTTCTTTTATAAATATTATTGTACAATTAGATTTATTTCTCAAATTATTAATTATTATTAATAATTATCCTTTTTCAATAAAAAATTTAGAACTCAACATCTTATTCATCTAGAAATAGTTATGTTTTTTAATAAAAATCATAAATCTTTTATTTTCAAAAATTTGAAATTCATAATTTAAGTAAAATTCAATTATCTACTAATTATCAATTCAACTAGAATAAAAATATAAATTCATTTAAATCGACTGATGATTTTTAAAACGATTTTAAATTTAACCTAAAATTTTTACAAAATAAGTAATTGTTTTCTTTCTCTAAAATAATTGTTATTTGCAATTATAATTTTTTGTAAAAATTTCTTTTATTTTATTTTGAGGTTTATTTATTTGTTAATATCAATTGTGCAAAAATAAAAAATAAAATGACTAAATTTTGTTTTTTAATTTAAACCGATACTAAATAATTTTAAAACAATTTAATATCAACTATTGTTGATCATGTAACAAATAAAAGCCTTCTCTCTTTATTATTCAAAAATGCTATTTATATATATGACTAAATAATGTTTTTTTTTTCAAAAATTGATAACGTATAAAAATTAAAGACTAAAATAAAAAAGCAGATAATTTTCAAGTAATCTCTTTAAGAAATCTTTTGACTAGAACCATTTAAAAACTTAAATTAGTAATGATATATAAATTAAGTTATTATATTGATAGAGAAAAAAGTTGAAGCCGATTCAAAAATCAAAAAAAAATTCTTAATCAGAAAAAATTGCAAAATATTACTTTTTATTAAAGCTCTCTAAAAACTAATTTAAAATTTTTTTTTTATGAAAATTTTTTTAATAGATTCCTTCACAAAAAATAAATATTCTTAAGTGCCTCTATATTGATTGGTTTTAAACAGCTCATTTTAAATACGTCAAAAATATTTGTTTATTAAAAATAACATTTGACTAGAGAAATTTTATCCCCATGAATTCATATTCGATCGTTGAAAGAAATTTAAAATAGGTTTTATAAAAATGTATTTCTTTCTTTATCAAAAGGAATTGTTTTTTAAAAATTAAATGGAAAGCTTAATTAGCATGAAAATGTTTCTCATTCTTTTTTGATCCATTTATTGAAAACCTGTTTCATTTAGTTATAAAATAATTGTTATTCATCGAAAACTAATAGAAAATTTTGACTAGAAATTAAGAAAAAATCTAATAATAATAATTTTCCCTTTTCTTTTCAAGCGAATAAGGGTGCTGGGGAGGTGCTGATCTCCTTTTCCAGTATCTTTGAGCAACTGCTCTAATCTGACTCAGAAGTTACTCCATCGAATTGATTATCTAAACTGTAGTTAGCATAAGCATATAAAATTAAAATTGAAAATATTACCCCGAAAAATTTGAATTTGACTAAATTTTGCGATAATAATATCAAAAGCAAAATTTAGAAAACTCTTTAATTAAAAGAAAAAAAAAGTTTGGTCTAATGAATTTAATGAATTTAATTTATCAATGATTGAAAAAGTAAATAAAATAAATTTATATTTTAAATAAAAATTTATGACACATGAATAATCAAAGCCTATAAATCGAATTTGAGTTTCTACAAATTAATTTCATGGTTATAAATTTTTTTGCTTAAGAACTTTAAATAGTTTGATTTAATTTTAAAGCTTACTTCCAATAAACTGATTTTTAATTAGTTAATGAACAATTATAACTTTTGGTTCCATTTAAATTATTTAAATTTAATTGCTTGCTATCTATGATTAAGATGAAAAAAATTTCATTTACACTGAAGTTGCTCTTCCTTGTCTTTCACTATTTCAAATATTAATACAACCAACATCACTTTAATGATATGCACCCTTAACTTGGTGGGTCCACTTTAAATCTGATGAAACCATCAATCATAGATCCTTCAGACATATGAGTGGCTGTAAATAAGACATTCGAGCTAATATCAACTTTTTTTGACACTTTTGACATAATTATGTTCTAGATTTAGTCTGTCGAAATGGATTACATTTGTCAGTTCATTGTTCCATAAGTCTCACATCTAGCCATTCAATCTATCCAGATATTTCTGCAACATCACTCTTTGAAATACTTAATTTACTATGCCAAATAATTTAGAATCATCCGCATCTTTTCTATTTATAACATATTCAGGTAAGTCATTTATGTTCAGAAAAAATAGATCCTTGTACTCCGGGTACAGATCTTTTTGGAACTCTATCCCGCCTTCCCAAGTTCAACTCGTGGAATTCTCTTACTCTAAAAATTTTTCCATGTTACTATTTTCCGAACTAAGCTTAATTAAATAAAATTAGTTAAAATTTAAAATAAATCAAATGAAATCATCATTTAACTTTGCTAACTGAATTTTGATCGAAAAAAAATGAAGTCTAGCCAACATAACTATTCACTAAATAATCTCTTTTTAATATTAAAATTTAAAAAGAGGCAAACAAGGGTTTCAATCAGGATCTTTTTTGAAGCAATTCCGAAATTGGGTTTGTCCTTCTAAGTGTTTTTGAATTTTAATGGAAAATAAAAGCATATTCGCATAAAATATTTTCGGATAATTAATTGTGTCAAATAAACTAAAATTAAACACGAAAAATTTTAAGAAATAATATAATGAGCAGAAATTATCCGAATGATGAACAAAGTAGCAAAAATTCTTATTAAAAAAATTTTTGAATAAATCTTTTCTTGTCAAAAAATAAAAATATGAAAAATAAATGGCATATCATATTTATGTTATAAAATGTGATATAATACACTTAGGTAGAAATTGCTGACTAAGACAGATAATGTTTAAATCAATTATCTCCAATAGATATTTGAAAATGCACACATGAATCCTCAGAGAGAAATGATGAATTGAAAAAAAATATAATAAAAAATATAATTGGAACCATTTTATTTATCAATTTATTATTATCAATCCAAGCCTCATAGTCAGAAATAAATAAAAACATAAAAATATTTAAAAGATCATATGAAAACAAATAAGTTGCCTAAAAATATGCAATTAATCATATAAAAAACTAAATTTCTGTATTTAAGTCCACTTCTAATAAGTCGTAAAGACTTTTAAACCAAATAAAAAATAATTTGATACGAATCTTGATATGTCTTTACACATTTTTACCAAGCTTGTAGGCTACTGAGTCCAAAATTTAATTATTTTAAAGCTCAATGAATTAATTATTAAGGTAATGATTTTATGAATGATTTTAAGTATTAAGCATTCTTAAAATCATTCCTTTTTATATTCAAATTTAATTGATTCAATTAAAACTCAATAAAATTTTACGATTTTATCTTTTTAAGCATTCATAAAAGAATATTCTTTTTAGAAAAATTTAAAGAACTAGCATAATTTAACGTTTCATTTATTGAGATTTTCAGATGAAATTCGGATAATTCATTAACTTAATCCTTGCTCTCGTATGAACAAAAACTGGCTTCATTTTTTCAGTAACGAAATTCTTTGAGGAATCTTAATTTGAAAGAATTGGCCTTCTAGCTTCCTGGGTTTTCCAAAATATCGCTTTAAAGAAGAGTAAGTTTAAAAATGCTTTTTGATTGATTTAGTAATAAATTGGAGAAAATTTTTTTTCAACTTATACGTATTACATACCATTTTGTAGCAAAATATTTATTTTTTAAGAAAAAATACTTTTATTTTTAATTTAAATTCAAAAGTAAAAATATAGATTTAATTAAAAAAAGCAACTGTTTCTGATAAAAATAAATTAATTTGAATCCCCAGAAAATTTAGGTCTTAATTCTTTGAAAATAAATTTCAGAAGAATAAGACCTTTAAAATACTGCATATTTAGTTTTTATTCCGTCAGACAAAATTTTTAAATATTTTTATATTATGTTAAAATCTAATAATTAGGGGCATGCTTGAACATTTTTTTTTAGTTTTGTACGTATTTTAAAAAATAATGAATATAAAAGTATTTTTAACGTCATTTTTTATTTAAAAAATCATTCAAGATAATAAAAACAAAATAATTTTCTTTGGAATCTTTTCTACTATTACTTCAGGATTTAAGTCATCTATTACAATTATCTATTGTTGATAAAAAATATTGATTTTAAATGAATTTCTGAAAACATATAATTTCAAAATGAAATTTCTGGAGTTGATTATTAAAATTTAGGCTTTTTGGAACATCCCCAGTATAAATTTCTTGCAAAGGAAACTATGATTCAGTTTGATAATCAGATTTTTTCAGTCTGCCATAAAATCAATTTTTCAAGGTTCAATGACCGAAACTAACTGTTAATAGAATTTTTTTAAAAACTTAGCAAATTTCAAAGAAAGTAAATTACTGCATCTTCCTGATAAAAAGATAACTTCTCAATTGCTAAATTTCATAAAAAATTTCATTTCAATAATCGGATAACTACAATGGTTTGAATCTTTATATTGATGCCTCAAAATAATAATAATTATGGTTCAAATTTTCCTTAGTTGCAATTAACAGAACGTAAAAATGATTAGGCAGATACGTACATTGAACGTAGCGTTCATATTTTTAATTAACAGAAAATTTTTCCAGTGAGCAAGGGATTTTGAAAAATGCTAAATACGAAGGTTGAATTGAGCTCTGAAGAATATATCCCATTTAATCCAATTCCCAAACCAAAACTGAGTAATCAATCTTCACGGATGATAGTTAGCCATCTTACAAGACTGCTACAACCACATTTTGAACATGTAATGGAGATCCACCATCTACTTAACTTTGTTTCTGCTTGAAACGATTTATACCCAGAACCATACGTTGTGTGTTCTCAGTCGCTTGAGGCACATCGCAATTAAGCAAACATACCATCACGACATCTTTATTTTAAAGCCTTTAATTTTTTCTACTCGATTCGATTTAAAATTTATTACTAAAAAAGTAGAGATTAAAAAAATTTTTTATTTTCTTTTTTTTTCTCTTAAATAAAAAATAATTTCTCATTTGTAATGTCAATACAAAATTTTAATAAAATTAAACTAAAAATTCCGATTTATTTTTCAATTTTTATTTAAACCTTTTGTCTATTTGATACTAAAAAGTAATTATTTCCAAGTTTATATTTTTCTTAAATCTAAGACGTTAATATAAAAAATTTTTCACTAAATAGATACTGACAATTGATAAAAGAAAGCTTTATTTTCAAACAATTACCGAAAAATTTTTACTTCAAAGTTTTGTATACAATAAAAATTGGTCTCATTTACAAAACATTTCAAAAAAAAGCAATCAATATATGTTATTTTTAAACATTTTCTATTATAAATTGCCTAGTGTTATTAAAACTTGTTCCATTTTGATTAAGTGTTAAGCTGTTATCTCGGGCATCAACCGAACTACTAATTGTTTTTGTTGCATTTGTTGATCTAAGCTGATCGAAGTTATAATTACATTCATTAACTAATTTTCTAGGAATTGTTTCTCTTAAATTTATCAGACTGGGTGAAATTGAACTACACAGAAGATTGGCGAAGTTCAAACAAATGCTTCCTCGGTCGAATGGATTTGAATTTTCGTTACGTTTTTTGGAATATGATTCTTTTATCTTTAAAAAAAAAAAAAATTTTGACATAAAAACTTAAAAAAATCCTTTTTATTTTTAATATTACAAATTAAAATTTTTTTGAATAAACTAGAACCTCTTTTTTTACATTTATTTACAAATTTTGAAAAATTAGTGCTAAATAAAATTGCCTGTGTACAAAAATCTTTCCAACTTAAAGTTTTGAAATTTTTTTAGATTAAGAAATTTCAGTCTAGTTTTGCAAAATTTTTAGAAATAAATTTATCCAACATAAATTTTGTACAATGAAAAAAACTAAAAAATTTGAATTTTCATAAATATTAAGATCACTTACATCTTCATTCGTCGATACTTCAGATGATATCAAATATGTATGATAGCCACATAAGCACATTATTGACCACATGCTGAAAAAGCATATTACTGCCTGTACAACAGTAAGAAAAAGTTAAGGAAATTGAATTTTTTTCAAACTTTTTAATAGAATGATTAGAATATTAAAAAGGATATGTAATAGGTGTTGCTTTGATAGCATCAGCCACGAGTTGGCTTTGACTTCGAAGAACAATATTGGTAATATTACATGCCAAAATATAAACACACAAAATTGATAGAGATACCAAAAACATGTAAAAAAATCTGTAATTTCGTTTTCCTAAAAATAATGATATCTAGACAAAATAAAGTTTTAAGTTTCAAATAGTACCAATACAATTAGCCACCCATGGACAGTGATGATCAAACCTTTCTGTTATTAAATATTATTAAAATTCTTTTTAAATTAAGTTATTATTACCAACACAATTGTCACATACACTACAATGAGAAGATCGTGGTGGTCTATAAAGTTTGCACTTAAAATATATCAATTAAAATAAAAAAAACTAAGCCATAAAACTTTACCGTAAAACAGTATTTTAATTTTACAGTTTTTCCTTTTAAAATTATTTCTTTGTATCTGGGCATCTGAAAATTACTAACCATTTGTTGATCAACCAGATTAGAAGCCACCATTGCTTGTCGTTCGTTAAATAAAACTTCGTCCTTTTCTGATCGAGGTAAAATTCCTGGATCAGTACAAGCTGTACGAAAGAGAACACATAAAACGAATATGAATAATAGAGCGCCAACTAAAGGAATAGCTATGGTTAATTTTTTGTACAAATAAGGACAGCTATTGAATTTATTTTTTAAATTTTGTAATAAAAAAATTAATTTTTATTTTACTCAAAAATAAAAAAAAGTATTGTAGTTCCAATTATTAAAAATAACGTGAATAAAAATAGACCAATCTGCTGTGATCCAAGGCATCTTCCTCTACAATAATACCTATTTTTGCTCTCAAGTACCTTAAAAAAATTTGATTAAAAATTTTTCAAATTTCAAATGAATCACTGCTTTTTTTGTTAGATTTTGAAAAAAATGTTAAATAAAAAATTTTTACGCGTCCACAAATTCATATTAAAACTCATTTAGAAGAAAATACGAAACATGATTTAAAAAAAGATATTTTGAAAATCAAAAACTTTATGTTTGAAAAAAGAAACTTTGGCCAGTGTAGGTAGTAAGATTCTTAGGAAGTATTTAAAAAAATATAAATCAATTACACTGTTATTGATTTTAATTTGACTTTTGAACAGGTTCAATTTTTCTGAATGCAAGAGAATTCACTAATCTTGTTACGTTAAAATAAAAATTACTCATTCTCAGTGATTCATAAATTATTCAAAATTTTTTTACCATTTTAAAAATTTAAGAAAAATTATTTTATTTCTATAAAATCTTATCATCGCTTTTAAAGATAATTCACTAGGCAAATCTCTAAAAAAAAATTTTCTTAGCCATTCACATATTGCTTAAACTAAAGCTTATCTTTTTGTTTGTGAATCATTTTAAAATAAAGAAAATTGTGCTTCAATTTTTTGAAATTAACTTAATCAAATAAACACAAGGGTTGCTACACTAGTCCTTATAAAGATATTTATATTATTATCATCAATGTTGACATTTTACTTATTTTAATTAAATTTTTAGTGGACTTCAAATGAAATTAGAGTTTATAAGAATAAAGTTAAAAGTATTTGAAACTTAAAATTTACTCACCTCATATCGCCTAACAACAGTAGATTTACAACATTTCTTCATTTCAAAAATTTATTTAAGTGTTCAAAATATAATTTTTTGCTTCAAATTTCAATGCAATTCGATTATGTGTTTCTTTTTATCGATCATTTCATCTCATTGATTTCACATAGGTTTAACCATTAGTTATCTTAAATGAAAAAAAAAAGACAGTTAAATTGTATATTAAAATTGGAGTCTACAATCATTAAAGAAAAAAATTCATGACCCACTAAAATAAAAAAATATCAAACAAAACTATTAGGATACAAGAAAAAATTTGATAATTAGAATATTAACGATCTTTCTAAAAGTCAAAATCCCTATAAGAACAAAAATCAATAATTTTTTGCGTCACCAAAATTCTCTATTTTGCGATATCATCCCACTAAGTTTACCAACAACTTAATAAATTTTAGTTTATTTTAAAAAAATTTTAAATTATTCAAAAAAAAATAAATTTTTGCAATTAATTTTTTTTTCTATTTGGCTTATACATATTTAAAGTGACAAAAGTTTGCTTAACATTATTTTTGAATAAAATATTACTAATTTATTAGCTTTTTAATTTGTCTTTTGTCAAACTTGGATTATTGACCTATGGAATTAAAAAAAATTAAATTTAAAATTTAGTCTAAATTTCAGGGACTGATATTCTAGAAACTAATTTGTACAAAGTTTAATAAAACAAATGAGTCTTGCCCTAAATTCAGAATTAATTTGTGCTACCAATTTTTAACAATTCATAATTGTGGCTCAGTATTTGTTTAAACTGAATTTTGAGCCTATATTGTGAGAAACTTATTGTCATCCCCTAAGATAAAGTAGTGTTAGGCTTTGCACGATTCAATGATTTAAAGAATCGAATTAACTTGAATATAAACAAGCTTTGTTACAATCATGATTTTTTTTCTATGAAAATTAAACCAACTAGGTCTTGTTTTTTTTTATTTGAATATAATTTATGATATCAAAAGCTATAATAAATAAAGTTTTTAAAAATTAAAGTAAATAAACAAGCATAGAGTATTTTTTAAATATGTTATTTACATAAAATTTCAGCTTAAGTTTGATTTTATGTTAAAATATTCAAGTGAAAAATGTTTAGCTATTAATCTTGAAAATTTTTTGTTCAATTTAAATTATAATAGAAAAAATTTTGAAATCAAATATTTAAAATCAATTCCTGAAAGAAGCATTTTATTGTTCTTTTCATGATTTAGAATTTTCATTTTTCAAAAATATTAATTTTTTTAAATTAAATTAACTTGATCTTCTATTGAAAATTTTTCAACACGAATTTCTTTTTTTTAGGCGACACGTAAATTGATTTTTAAGTGAAAGATCCTTTAAACTGAATTAAAATTTTATTTAAAAATTAATGATAAACAAACTTTATTTTCAAATAAATTAAGTTAGATTTATCTGTACAATACTGCTCATCCCAATCAAGGATTTATAATTATAACTAAAATATCCAATAATAAAATTTCCAGATGTTATGTAACTTTGATCGAAAACAATTCTACGACAGAAAATTCTATTTGTTTCTTAAATAAATAATTAAAATTTTAATATAATTTTTAGTTGAATTTTTAAATTACTTTTTTCAAAACACTGCACAAAGGAATTTTCAAGTTCTTCAACTCTTGGCGCCCATTTATATGTGATGTAATCATCAATACTTTTAAAATTTTCCTTAATTTTTTTCATTTATAAACAGAGAACATTTGATCTATTGTTTACTTACATCATATATTGCGATCCAATCCCGCAAATGGGTATTGAATGAATTTTTTACTTGATAATTTATTTCTAAATTTTGATCGTTATTGGCACAGATGTTGAAAAAAAATACTGCAGGATCATTAATCTGTAAGAGAATAGTCCTTATCTCAAATGAGGCGTACACTGGCCTATGGTCACTTTGTTTCAGACACGGTATATGGTTGTATTTAAGTGGACGACAGAAAAAATCATCCGTTGGTATTTTGAATAAAACACGATCACAATAAGAAGGAACTCGATTTTTTTTACTCAAATCATAATCATCAGTATTCAATATAAATTTATATGTGGGTGGAAAATTAATAGTATCTTCTTTGAACAAAGAAAAACACTTTTCTTTATTGATGCTTTTTTGGAGCTAAAAAAATTTTATTTTCTTTTTTTAAATTTGTTTGAAAAAGTTTAATTTTTAAATTTTGGTTTTATGTTATCAGAGTTTTTAAAAATGTACAAATTGTTTTTTTACAATTTATAGTAAATAGTACCGAACAATTAATAGTAATCAATTGACAGAATAATTTGTTCCTACAAAATGAATGCAAAAATTTTAATGTAATTTTCTTTAATAAGAATCCAAGAGAAAAATGCTGTTTTTTTTTTCAATTAGCAGTGATCATATTATCTGATCGAAATTCTTTAGAGAAAATCAATTCGGAATCAATTAAAAATATCTAACCATTGACAAAACTAGAACAAAATTAAAGAATTGAGATTAAGATACTTTAGGAATAATTTCTTATTTTCCATTTTGAAATTTATAATAATCTGGCATTAATCTCTTTTATTTAATCATGGTTATAAATAGGACCTAATAATAGGAATACACTTGTCTGGGAATACATAACTATTTACCGATTTTTAAGACGCCTTCGAAATCTCCTGCATCAGCTTTATTTTTAAAAAAATGAGAATATTTTTAATTTGATTTCTTAATACTTTTTTAAAAATGACTCGAAATTTTTTCTTATTTATTTTTTTATTTAATTATTATTTCAAATTTTTAAAATAAAAAATATTTTAAATTTCTACACATTACCTGATCATTTTCTTGAAGTAATTTAAACTCTTCGCGATCAATTAGATCCTTGACATGAAAAATATCTAAATTTTCAACACGAAAATTTAGATCGCCAAAAAAAAAAAGATAACTTTTGAAAAATTTTTTAAATATTTTCAAAAATAAATATTTTTAAATTACTTCTGATCAATAACAGACTGAATGCTATCTCCAAATTGGAAAGAATGATACATTATTTTAGAATGTTCAATTAGTCGTTCTTTGTCCTGATGTTCGTGAGCTGATAAATGTGTATTGACAAAACATATGTTAGTGTCTCCAATTTTAATAGAGCAAATGTTGGCACCTTTATTACCCTTTTTTCATCATTACTTTGAATTTGTTTAAGAAATTTATTTAACAAAGAAAACTACCCAAAATCCGTAAAGACCAAGTCGAATCCAATCTTGAGAACAACAAATAACATTTGGCAAAAGGGTTTTTTTAACATAGATATTTAATAGTATTCCAACAAGTCGAGTTGATTGAACCTTTTGGAATAAAAAAATTACTAAATTTATTTAAAAAAAATATATATTAAAATTTTTTTAACTCTTGCGTAGTTCATTTTCCCAAGAATTTCGTCTAGTTTATTTGTCCAAGGATCATTTAAAAAAAAATCCAAAATTCTCTGCCAAGGCTTTGAATTTATTTCTTGAAATCTTTTTAAATAAGATAATAAAAAGATTATTATTTTTCATTTTATAGTTTATCTCTACCCAAAAGCACAAATTGAAGGCATATCCGATAAATCAAATTGGATAAGTTCTTTAATATCAAAAGTTGGACTCTTTGTATTCACATTCCATGTACAAATATACAACCTTTTAATTATTAAAAAAAGCCATTTGTACAAAACTAGATGTCTGATTGAAATTTACTTTAAATTCTGCCAGGAAGATTGATTTGAATCACTTTCTGATGTAGATTCTTGGTCAGTGAGTCGGGCATAAAAAAAACTTTGCCTATTGCGAATTTCCATAACTACTATCTTTTATTTGGAGCTAAAAATTAACAAATTAGAAAAACTCTTCTGGATCTATGAAATAGACAATTTAAAAACAAAAATAATAAAAAAGGGAAATTTATTACTCTGTTAAAATAGGGCATAATGCTTCACACAATTCCAATATCCTAAAAGATAAAATATTAATTTTTAGCTCTCTAGTAAAAAAAAAATTGATATTATTATTTATTCATTTTGTTGCATAAATTAAAATAGATAATATAAGACAATAAAAAAAGCATCTTGCTTTTAGATATTTTCAACGGTAACCATGGTCACGAATGGAAAAAATATTCAATTTTAATTTTCTTAAATACTTTAATCCCAAATCAATATTTAAAAAGATGGTTGTACCAATATTTTCTTTGAAATTGAATAATAAAATTTGTTCAAGAACAGTTGCCATCGGCAAATATGACGGAATTCATCCATGTCTAACAGCAGCTACTCTAGCTGGAAAAGTAAAAAAAATAATATGAAATATTCAGCTTTAAAATAATATATTTCAGGTATTTATTCATAATCCTCATCAACAATATTCGTTTTCAGGAACAGGACGCACAGATATTGAACCAGTAGTGGACTCTAATCTAAGTCTATTGAACATAAATTCCGTTATTAGTTCTTTGACAACTGGTTCTTTGGACTCATCCAAAGAAAGTGATTATCTTTTTGTAGGAACTAAAACAAACATTCTGGCTTATGATGTTCACAATAACACAGACATTTTTTACAAAGATGTAAATTAATTAAAAAAATTTCTTATTTTATTATTTATTAATCCAAAAATGATTGAATCTTTCTAGTTACCTGATGGAGCGAATGCTATAAAATGTGGCAATTTTGGTGCTATTCAAGATCCAGTAGTTGTTGTTGGTGGAAACTGTTCCATAATTGCTCTAAACAACATTGGCGAGGAAGTTTTGTGGACAGTGACTGGAGATAATGTTTGTTCCTTGGAATTGATTGATTTCAACAATGATAATTTAAACGAACTTTTGGTCGGCTCCGAAGATTTTGATATTAGAATATTTAAAGATGACGAAATAATTGGAGAAATGTCCGAGACAGAGGTATAATAAAAAGTATTAATTAATTTTTTTGCTTAAATTAATTAAACATTAGGCCATTTTGGATCTTGTAAAACTTAGTCCTAATCATTTTGGTTATGCTTTGGCAAACGGATCTGTGGGAGTATATGACAAAAATATTAGAACTTGGCGAATTAAGGTAAAAATAAGATACTCAAAATTTAGAATTAACAAAATTAGTTTTAGAGCCGGAATAATGCGATGGCTATACACAGTTTTGACATAAATGCAGATGGCGTGCCAGAATTAATAACTGGATGGAGTAGTGGTA
This sequence comes from Brachionus koreanus, assembly GCA_016987375.1. Classification (NCBI taxonomy): domain Eukaryota; kingdom Metazoa; phylum Rotifera; class Eurotatoria; order Ploima; family Brachionidae; genus Brachionus; species Brachionus koreanus. The sequence goes on along the minus strand of PJRA01000263.1, from coordinate 2,133,283 downwards.
AAATTGATGCAAGGAACATCAAAAATGGAGAAATTGTATTCAAATGTAATATGGATCATTCAATTGCCGGGATTATTAATGTATTTTGTATAAAATTGTAAGACTTTGATTTATTTTATTTATTTGAAAATCAAGGCTGATTATAAAATGGACGGCATAGATCAATTAATTTGCTGTTCGACAGAAGGAGAAGTCAGAGGTTATAAACCAATGCCTTCTGATGTAATTAATTTGACTTCTGATAGAAATGTAAATCAGGATGCTATAAGAGACATGTCTCAAAAGAAACAAGTAGATTTTTTTTATAAGATTTTGTTTTTTTGAATTAAAATACTTCGTTTAGAATCTAATGCTTGAATTAAGTAATTTAGAGGAGGCATCTAAGCCATCAGTTCAGACTAAGTTTGACGAATTTGGCGAGCAATCCAACGGAATTCCTGTAAAATTTTTTTATAGATTTTTGATTATCAAATCTTATTTATTTTGATGCATTTAAATTTCAAAAAATTGATAATTCTTTCATTAATTTAAAATATTAGGCAAAATAAAATTTTGATCAAATTTGGTCCTTTTTCAAAAGTTAAAAAAAAACTTTTAATTGTTATAAACATTCAAAATTCTGCATGGAAATTTAATTGCGCATTTAAAATTTTCTGTTAAAATTTGATCAAAATTTTTACTTTCCCCAATATTTCCTTTAGCGAAAAAAAAATTATCCAGAGAAATTTTTTATTTACGTTTCTATCTAAATGAGTATATGTTAAATTGTGGTTTATATCCTAAATCACTTTATCTTTCTAAAGAAGATAAGACTTTAATTATCGTTAATTTGAAATTGATTTCATGTAACATTGATTTTTATAAAATTTAATTAATATTACTTAATTTTTGATTTGCATGGTTTTTAAGATCAAAATAAATTTTTCTTATTTCATAAGATTTTGTTATTTATTTATTAAATGTGATCAAAAGTTAAATAAAGCAATCGTCTATCTGGTATTTGTTTACCAGTTAACTTTTAAGTTAAGGGTTCCATAGTAATTTTATCATGGAACCCAATATAAAAACACTATTACAAATAATTAATAATTTAAAAGTAAGAAAAATATTTATTATGATAAAATTTTAAAAATAAAAAAATTTAATAATGAATCTAAATTTTTCATTTAATGATAAAAATTCAATTATCATTGTATTCAAATTTTCATATAAAGATATTTTTAAAGAGAAAATATTCATATTTGTATTTAATTGTTTAAAAAAAAAACTAAATTTAGTAAAAATATATCCAAATGTTGATTCAGCAAATTTTTGCTGTGAAACTAGTACCTTAATTCATAGGGATAATTTCTCATTGAGTTTTTTTTAGTTGCCCTGCTAAAATTGATGGATTTGAGATTAGAAAACCTTGAATGAAAAAAGTTTCAGCCATAAAAAAATTCTCTGATGAAAACTGAAAAATTTTAAATTTTTAAATATTCATTAATAACAACAGGATCATCAGATGAAAATTTAAAAATAAAAAAGCTTAAATAAGAAAAGATAAAAACAATTAGCTAGTCTTATATACTAGACTTGAGGAAGTAAATAATTAAAGAAAGACCATAATCAAAATAAGGAAGGATAAAAATTTCAGATATTTGAACTTTTTGTTTTAAAATTTTAATCAAATTCATATATTTTTTTATAGAGAGCAATAATGGTATTCATTCGTAAATTGAATAAATTTTAATTCAAAATTTTAAATTGCAATAAATCAGATAGTCAAATAAAAAGAATCAAAATATGATTTTTTAAAATTTTTAACAATCATTTTTTTGAAGTGTTTAACTAGAGGCAGACAATGTTTTTGTAATTTCTTGAACTTTTTTTTTTTTTAAATATAGATGTTTTTTTATTTAAGTTTATTAAGTACATGAAAAAAATGTGGTATTTATCTAAACGAAACATATGATTTTAGCGTGCCAATTTTGAAAACTATTTTTAGAACTACTGTTAGTATACATAATATTCTTATTTTTCAAGGAAAATTTTTTTCATGCCAATATGCAGTTGATTTTTAATACTCTTTAATTTAATCTTTAAATTTATAAATAATTAATAAAATAATAAAAAATTTTCTAATACATTTGAATTTTAAAGGCAAACACTCAAATTCAATCAAAATTTTGTACAATATTTCAAAATGGATCTATTAAAGGACATGTTGCAATTCAACTTAAAACCAATAATAGTATTACCTTCTAAAATTAAAAATATAAGCTTGATTTTATCTTTTTTCAGATACTGTTATCAGAGCAGTTATAAATTTTGCTGAAGGCATTTTTAAAGGAGAGAGTTACGTGGTGTAATTTTGAATTAGTAAAATTTCTACTAAATTTTTATTTTAATTATTTAGGCATCCGCCAGAAAATCGATTGGACAGTCAACTGACTATTCCACTCTTTTTACCCAAAGACGTCGCAGTAGATCTTCACATGCAAATTATGGTCGGATACGAAAATTCGTAATAAACCTAAATAATTCACTAAAACAAACTTACAAATTCACTTTGAAGAACACAGTTTCATGTAATTGAGCAAACAAGATTAATTCCCACATTTGCCATGTATAAAAAAGTTGATTTAGCTGAGATAGAAGAGCCTAAAAGCTTTGTTACTTTTACCATCAGCGAAAGAATTCAACGAGTACTTGAATGAAAGGATTTAACTAATGCTTTAATCATTTTTTTAGGTAGTTCTATGGATAAATAATAATTTTATTCTTGATGAAGAGTATGAGGCCGATTCAAACATAAATATCGCTTTTATGGCCCTCAGGGATAATACATGTCTTATTTTTTTAATGGAATTAAATGGTCAGATGACTATAAAAACTGATGATATGGAACTTGCTGGAAATTTAATTCAATCGCTATGTACAAATTTAAAAATAACAGATTTGCACTCGAATTGTGATTTTCCAAAAGAATTGGAAAATTTACAACAAATTCTTATACAAATTGAGCAATTCAATAGTGTAAGACAGCAATTGACATCTCAAATGGCTGATCATGCTAATCTAATTCGAAGTTTAGTTGTACGAGCTGAAGATTCTAGATTAATGGATGACATGTAAATACATTAAAAAATATTTTAATTTAAATTTTTTTCTTGAAAACATTTATCAATTGGAATTCAATTTTTTCTTAAAAATTTTTTGAGAAATGATTGAAAAATTAAAAATCAAAAACCGCTAATTAAAATTTATTAATATATTTTTTAGAGTAGGAATGAAGCGTAATTATTTTGAACTGATGAATATGAATAGAGATTTAATAAACGGATACAAAATCAGAAGCAATAATCACAAAGAATTGCTGGAGAATGTCAAGTCGTTGAACCAGTACATTCAAAAGGCAGGAAATTTAAGAAGTAAAATTATATAAAAAAATTGATCAGTATAGTTTTAATTCTTTGCTAATTTAAAGTGGGAAAATATAAATCAGATTTAGTATCGAGTGCTAGACTAGCAATCAAGCAAAACAACTCTGCTTCACTCATAAAAATTATCAAAACCGGATCACCTTAATTAGTTTTATGTTCAATATTTTTGTTTTGTAGTTGTTCTTTATACAATAAAAAAATATAAAAATTTAATTCTATTTTGAAATAATTTTGATATTAATTTATTTTTTTTCAAAATAAAATCTTAGAAAATTAAAATTTAAGTAAAATAATATAATGCTATGCAATGTTGCTACTCTACGGCATTTAATTATTGCCTAAAAACCTTTTTTGAAGTAGTGGTACTTGTAAATTCTGGCTAAAAACCTTCTTTTGTAAACATATCATAACGATGTTCAGTGGGCTATCTCTACATGCAAATGTTTACCAATAAACGGATGAGAGGCCAACTTTCAAAATCCAGGTCTGCTTTACAAGGTCAGCCAAGTGATATTAGATTTGAGGATTAATGGTGAATTTAAATTAAATTTGTCAACCAGCAAGAAAAAAAGAGGAATACTAAAAAATATTAAATTTTTTTTTCATTTTTTGCTTCACTTTTTGTTTTTTTTTATTTTCTAATTAACAAAAAAAATAAGCTGATGAAAGAAATACTTCTCCTAAACTTCATGACAAATTCGATTAAAAAATATTGCATATTTTAGCAATTTAAGTTAAACAGCTAATCAAACACTGACGTAACCCTACTTTGAATTTCCGATTTATTCAAACATCTAAAAGGGTTCGTCTCTTAAGCCAAGCATGGTCTCTATAAATAATAAAATCATTAATTTAGATTATTTTATTTTGATTAGTTACAGCAAATACTAACTAAGAACTTTTATTTAAATTTTCCACCAAACATTATTTAAAAATTTTTTTGATTAAATATCTCTATTCGTTTAATTTATGTAATAGGTCTAATTAGATTACTTAAATAATATAAGTCAAAAATCATTTAAAAAATTCAGCTTCAGAAATAATTAAATTATATTATATTATATAAGGAAAGTTGGATAGGCTATTAAAGATTAGGACACACTCGAGAAGGTTATCACAGATAATGGAACTAGAAATTTATAAAATTTTGACCACTTAAGATTCTGCGCATCATTCAATTTCAATTTTTGTTTAATATTAACAAGAAGGACTACAAGGAAATCAGTTCGCAATTCTTTTCCTGAATAATTTTTTTTTTTAAATATAATTGATTTCAAAACAAAATTGATTTTGGTCACTGCCATAAGGCGCCTATAATACTCTCGTAAGTTTATATCATTGTTTAGAACACTTATGCATTTTAAGAATAATTTTTAAGCACTGATGGCTATTTTTATAAAAAAAAAAGCGTTTATTTATAAATAATTTTTAAAACATTAAAATCTATGATTCTTTTCAATACATTTTTTTTTTATTTTTTTCCATTATTTTCTCAATTGAAGAATTCAATAATACTGTTCTTATTTAAGTGTTTATAAATGGTAATTATGATTATTTAAAAAATTATTTTTCCAGATTATTATAAATATCTGGTTTAAATATTTTCAAAATTTAAATATTTTTTTTAAATATTTATAAGAGAGATTTTCAATTTAATAACAACTAGTCAATTATCTTTTATAATTGTAAATTTTTTTTTTGGAAATTTAAATTTAGTCAGTTATTTACTTAATATGATCTGTATAGGAAAAGATTACCCTAAGGTCATCAGATAATATATAACTGTGAAGTAAAGTATTTTATTTAAATTAATCTGGAATCTAATTAAAAGTTTTTAAGCCTATGAATAAAATAACCATAGTTATTTCATAATTACAAAATGGATATTTTTATAGTTATAAAAACATCCATTTATGTATTTTTTTCAATTAAAAAATACTGTCAAAGTATTTTAAATAACAAAAACTAAAAAATTTTATAAAATTTAAATCAAAATTGGTATAAATTTTTTTTAAATCTTAAAATAAAATATTAAAAAGGAATGATTCAAAAGTTAAAATTAATTATTTAATCTTAAAAATCAAATAAAACTAAGTTCTTTATTTATTTGAATTTAAGTAATTTTTTCTATAATAAAGCAATTAAGTTTTGAATTTTTAGAATCTTTATTAATAAATTCATTGTGAACAAGACTAAAATTTAATAATTTAGATTATTTTCGAAAGCAAAGTAGAGTTACAAGTTAACAAGACTGAATTTTTTAAATTAAATATTTTATTTTCTAAATTAATAAAAAAGGAAAAATCTATTTTTAAAATAAAAAACCTGAATTAATTCGATTAGAAAGTGCCATTGGCAAACTAAAAAATTTTAAAAATATTTTTTTAATGAAATGTTTATTGCCAAGGATTTTGAAAAAGTACACATAATTAAATTATCCAAAGTAAACATGATAAGATTTCATTTTGTAAATTTTTTCTTTTCTTTATTTATCTGAAAGGGTTTTGTTTAATCAAAATTAAAGTTTTTTTTTTGAAATAATCCGCAAATTCAATCACTTCAAACAATTGCAGAAATTTTGCTTTACAAATCTTTTTCCATCATGTGTTGGTAACTATGCTCTAATTTTTACCATTCAAAAATAGTTTCTATGGAAATCTGTTAAAGTTTCTAATAAAAAGCAATTAGTTTTTGAAATAATAAAAAAAACAAAACAAGTTTCTAAGAAGTAGAATTTATTTAATAAATTTCCAAACTAAACCCTAATTATGCTATAAAGACAGTTGGCTGTTTTTTGCCAAAACCATTTTAAACATAAAAACTTAGAGATTTTCTTTAGCAAATAATTTTTAAAATAACAGAAAACTTATAAAAACAATTATCAGTTGTTAGAAAACTTTGCATAATGACTACAATTACATTTGGTGGCGGACCAACAACTGAAGCGCGACGAAGTTTCGCCAATTTAAAGCCTGGCGCAGAGGTCCCTGGGTAGCCATTGATCAAAAAAAACGACATAGATTTTATACTAAAATAATGTTTAGATACGGTGGCTATATTCATCAGTTTAAGTATAACAGTGGACACACTTATGGAGACCAAACTCATATTCTTGCTGAAAAATTCGCTTCAATTAAGCAGAGACACAAATCGGCTATTGATTTGCCATTGACATCTTCAGAGCCAAGATTTTTCAAATCAGCTCTGCCCAAGGCAACCACTGGAAATAAATTGACAGAAACCATGGTGCCAGGATATACGGGTACTTAAACCCATTTAACGATTTCTAATAAGGCATTAAGTTTCTTTTAGGTTACATTCCGTCAAGGAAATTTCATTTCAGCGACACATATAAGGTTGAGTGTGAAGATTGCATTGGAAATTTTTTGCATGAAAAAGATTCTAAACTAAAAAAAGACAGAGATTTGATGACTTATGTAAACTCGCAGCCCAAATATACTCCAATAGCTGATGGTCAAGATTTGAGAGAAAAATTGGCTCTAAAAACCGATCGAGATTTAACCAACTATCAAAGTTAGCTACGAAAAAAAACTAATTTGCTTTTATTTATTTCTTAATCATATTATTTAGATGACAAACGTCAATTTACTGAACCACCCATACCTGGTTACACTGGATATATTCCAAAAATTAAGCCGACAGAATTGGGTCTTGGTGCTAGATATCATCTTACAACAGAAAAAGGCTTGAATCAGTTTCATAGTGACTATCTGAGGTCGAAGACTTTGACTGACTTGAAAAAGAGTGTGCACTTTGAAGAGTTTGATTGTTTAAGTTTTATTTTAAGTTTAATCTATTTATTTTTCTCTAAGGCCTGGATCTATGATTGATTATCTTGATGTACCCAAGTCATCAAGTAAAAAAATATTCTTAAAACCAGGAATGATACCAAAATATACCGTAATTTAAAATCTACAAAAAATTTTGTCTATACTAAACTAATTTTTTTGCTAAAGGGATATATTCATGGTAAATTAAATAATTTTGTTTAAAATTAAACATTATTGTATTTAATTTGAGGACGCAAATTCGAATTCGGAAATACTTATGGTGATACGACCAGAAGTTTGCCTGTTTGCTCTCATACGGCCCCAAGCTTCGGTGATTATATGGACAAAAATCCACCTAAAACATTTATTTGCTAAATTTATTCCTATCCGTACATTGATCATGCATTTAATATTTTATTTTAAATAAAGTTACCTAAATTACTATTTTATAAAACGCTGAATTAAATTTTACCGAAAATTCCTTACGTAGTACGATATCGATCAATTCTTCTATTTACTAAGCAACCTTTTATTTGTTATAATTTTAAGGTAGTCAGTTAGGAGAATTTTTTTTGCAATTTAAAAGTTTTAATTTTGAATAAATTTACAATAAAATTTAATTTGTTTTTATTTATTCTTTTTTTTTTCATTTTAAAAAGTTTAAATTCTAATTAATTTAGTTATTAGATTGCAGTTTAAAACCAAATTTATAAATCAAAAAAAAAAAAAAACTTTACTTGAAAATGATATATTGTAAACTAGACTTGATAAATAAATTTTTATCCAACTTGAATTTTTATTCAAGTTTTCTCAGTGATAGCTTAAATTTAGAACAGAGAAATTTTACGTTTTTTTACCTTTTTTTCTTAAAAAGATAAATTCAGAAGTTAATTTTAATTCTTAAGAAAATAAATAAATCTTATTTTTTCTATTTATTTTAGAGAATTATTAGTATAATAGAATAATTTTAAGGAATACTTAAAAATTCTGACATTTCTGAAAGTTTTTCTCAATAATTCTTAAATTTCATGTTGGGATAAAATGATGGAATAAATAATTTGGGCCCAAAGCAATCAAAAAAAATGAGCAATATAATTTAAATCTCGTATTTACCTTCAAGAAACTTAATTTAAAATACAAAACTATGATTTTCTTTCTATTTTTTAAAAAATCTTCAGAAGGATAAAACATTAATTTTGTGTCCCGAAACCAGTGATTTCAGTTTGACATTTGAATCTGTAAGATACTCAAGACAAGGAAATAAGAAAAAAGTTAAAATATTCGAATCGAAGACCTAAAGTAATTTAACACCACTCTTTTTTTTCATCATTATCTAAAATTGCTTTAAAGTTAACTCAAACCATTTTTTTTAATTAAAAATATAAAGATAAAAAACTCTAATGAAACAGGTTAACACAACAATTTGAATGATTTTTTTTTAATTCAGAGATATATGCAATTACTGTCTGTTTAGTTAGTAATTTTATATTTTTGGGTATCATAAGGATTTTCGATGTGACAAAATCTAATGTCAACTTTGAGTTAATTTAGTGTTTTTTTTTTAATGATTAACTATTGCATAATTCTAATATTTACCAAGCACTCAAAAGGTAAAAATCGATATTATAATCAAAATGAATGTTTAATGAGCTTATTTAATGAAAGCAAAATAATGGGAAATAAGGGCCCGATTTCTTGTAAAAATAAACATTTTTAATATTTAAATCAAATGAATACAAAGTAATTTTAATTTAGTTTAATCACAAAACTAGTATTTGTAGGAGAATTGAATTGAAGAGTAAGTAATAAAGCTCTTCTTTTTCATTTGAAATTTTCAAAAATATCATAATTATTTTGTTTTTTAGATATTGTCATGAATTTTTAGAACAGTCAGCTTTTCTAAAAAGACTTTTTTGACACCTTTAGTTTAATTAAAAATTAAAAAAAAATATTCAATTTATGTTTTTCATAAGTTTGAATTAAACTTCAAGATAACTATATTTTTGTAAGCAAATTTTTTATTATGTGCAAAATTTTCTAAGATTTTGAAAAAAGATTGGAACTTGCTTTTTAAATAAATTGATATTTTATTTTAAAATTATCGTTTTAATGTTTTATTAGAGGCACATATCTTTATTAGGCTTCGAAAATTTATAATTTCTAAATTTGAATTTTTATTAGTTAATTTAATCTTAATTTTTCGATTGACATATATACCGCAAGTTTAAGCGTCATTTTTTATTATGTAAAAATTATAATCAAATAAAATCAAAATCCGGAAGGAAGAAAAAACAGAAAATAAGTGAGTGAGAAATCGAAATTATGGTTGTCATCCCAGTTTTTTTCTCATTCAATTCTAATTTCAATTATTTTAATTTCTAAAAATTCAAATGTTTATGTCAATTTTTGAAAAAGGATTTAATTGAGCCCGGCATGCAAATGTATTCAAATATTACATAACAAATAAAATTAATTATTTTAAAGCTAAAACCTTTTTTAAATTACATCTAACTGATTTTTTAAGCTATTAACTTTTTTTTGTAACAAAAGCGCTATTTCGAAATATCAAAATGACAATATTTGACTAAATAGAAAAAATAAAGAAATTATAATGATACAAAATTTGAGAATTGAAAAAAATAAAATCTTAATTTAAATTTTATTATTACATAATCAATACATAAATAACGTATTGAGTTTTTTCATAATTTTCAGCCAATGTTGGCTAATATTAGGATACGTTCGCTTTCGTACTCCCGTTTATTTACACTCTTTATCATATTGAATTCATTCCTCTCATATTAAACCGATCCGTCACCTGCATAGATTATTTTCAACTCATTTTTTTTATCGACAATAATTTCAGCTTGTGCTTACCTTAAAATATTTACCTACATTATAAACTACGACATAGTTTTTTTATTATCAAATTTTTTTTTTAAAGAAAAAGAAAGATTAGGCGAAAATTTTATGAAATATTTCGAAATTTCAAATAAATTTTTGAAACTCAAATGAGAAAGAAATGAATATACCTGATTCAAAAAAACAAAAAAGTAATTATTTGATATCACATATTTTAATTATTCATCATCTAATTTTTAGGTACTAAATTTAAAAAAGACGATATTTTGCGTCCTGACCTACACGAACAAATCATTGAACTACTTGACCAAGACTACAAGATATCACCCGATCAAATATTGGTTAATGTTAATCAAATAACATTTGACAACATACCCAAAATGGATCCACCTAGAGCCCAAAATAACAAGAATATTTTTTCTTTGAACGTGCACAAGCCAAAAGTGACACAATACTCGGATAGCCAAATTCAAACTGATCTCAGCTTCAAAGACATCAAAGTAAAAGGACAAATGGACGCTGTTTACTCAGAGGTCGAAATTTTAGGCTTTACATACATGACTGAGGAAGAGCGTCAGGAACAATTAAAAGTGTTGCTCAGCGACGACTCTCCTATCGAAAAATATTCCTACGATCCTTGTACTGAATTTACTAGTTTTTCCCGGTACAACGATCCATCTGTACCAGTTCCACGTTTGCGTTCGATTTCCTCGAATCGCAAGCAAGTGCCAGTTGCTTTGACAAGATCAATCGGTTCACAGACTTTGTACACGTCCAATTCAATTCATCAATCTACCCAGACAATCAATGATTATTCTGATTCTACAACATCAAATGAAAATTCCCCACTCCATCAACTAGTTATTGCTAAAACAAGAGCAACTATCAAAAATGATCCAGAAGGAAAAAATAAAATCAAAGAACGATTCAGTTTACACAACAAGAAAGACTATTCAATCGGGTATACTCAGACAAGCGAGTACGAAACCAATATTGGTAAACAGGAATTAATAAAATCAAATTTAAGTGTTGATAAAATTGAGGATGAAAGTGAGACAAATCAAGATTTGGATAAAAAAAAATTGGTCAAATCAACAATGGAAATGACATCTGTGATTGATAATAGGACAACTGTAACTGGCATATCGGTAAAAGATGCGCCTGAAAAGTTCACCATTCAGATAATAAATCCCGAAAATGGAAATGAAGAAAAACAAAATTTATCGCAGCATTTGACTGAAAATTTTGAATTAAATTCAAACAGTTCTTCGCCAATGTTGGATAGAAAACTTGCTGAAGACATTTATGAAAACAATGAACTTATATTAGCGAAAAAACCATTTAATGTGAAATGTGACGATGAAAATGTGATTAAAGAACAAGATTTAGGGTTCAATAGTGAAAATGATAATATTAGTATGAAATATCCGACTAGAAACTTTTTAAAAAATTTAAGTCCTAGACCTATTCTTCAATCCAGTCCTGACTTGTCCAAGGATAGATCAGAAATACCCGAATATTCAATTAGAAAATTACCAGCTGCATTTAAATTTGAACGTGGGGACGTAAGGAAAATTCATAGTGAAAAAAATATTCCTAATAATCCCGAATTGAATGATTCGTTTACTAAAATAGAAGAAAATGTGATGAAACAAAATTTTCAAATAAATTCTCCCAAATTACAGCCAAAAGCAAGAACAAATCTTAGGGATATAAGCATATCGAATCAACAAAATGGAAATATTTCAATTAATAAAAATTCAACTTTGTTTCCAGAGCCAGAAAAACATGATGAAACTACTTCAAATTTTAAAAAAAAATTAATTGAAAAAAAATTTCCATTTGATCAAGCTCCGACTAATTTTAAAATAGATGCTCCAAAAGGAGAAGCAGTTGTTAATTTTAAAAAAAGTCTACTTGAAAATAATGCTAAGCTAGATAAAGATTTATCTCAAGCAAACGAATACTCTATAAAAAAAATTCCTGCAGCATTTAAAATAGAACAGTTGACTAAAGAGCCAAAATCAAACTTAAAAAAAGAATTAAGTGAAAACAAGAATGCAAATAAGAATGAGCTGAACGATTCGCACAGATTTTCAGTAGATAAAATTCCGAAAATGTTTCGCTATGAAGCGAAAGATCCGCAGCCGATTTCAGTCGATCCTAAGTTAGGTCTTTCGGATGCGTTGAGAAAAAAACTTAGTCAAAATGAAATGATTTTAGTCGAAGAAAAAAATGTAAGTCCAAAGTCAATTATTAAACAAAGAAATGCATCTCAAGACAGTTATACACAAAAGCAAATGCGAAAAGTTGATTTCAATGAGAATATGGTTGACATTGATTTTGATGCATATGAAAAGCCCAGAATCATTCAGAAAGTGGTTGAAATAGAGGAGCCAGTTGACCTGAACGAGCACATTGAAAGGGCCAGTTTTAGAACTGATTCGACCAATTCTAGTAAACCAGAAATCAAAGAGAGAAGAAAAATTGTTCCATCACATGACATTCAACCTAACAAACTAACAAGCCCAATTCAAACTAATTTTAAACAGAGATTATTGTCCAAAAATCAAATTGTAAGCTAAATTAGTAAAATTTTCTAATAGGAAATAGATAAATAAACAAAAAAATTTTATTTGAGATATTAGTTTTTCAAATGTGTTTTTATTTATTTAGTTTTTTTCTTTTTTTTTCCATTAATGATAAATTTTGATGCACAATTAAAGATTTAGTTTATAGAATTCAAAATTAGTTTTTTATTTTTTTTTCTTTATTAGTTCCAGTGGTGTATATTTTGAAAATAAAAAAATTTTTTTTCCTCAATAAAACCAAGAAAAATTGTCAGCTATTTTGTTGCTATTTAAATCAAATAAAAATAAAAACAAACTAATTAAATTTAAAATAATTTGAAAATTTTATCATATTTTTGTACAATTTCTATTTCTAAAAAATGAATTGTTTCAAACCGACCAAGATCGAGTTTCAAATTCAAATTGCATTTAAAACCTCATTCAAGTCGTTTAATTAAACTTGTTTAAAAATTATCTAACTAGAATTGCTTGGCATTTAAAATTTAAAAATATTTGCCACTGGTTCTCTTTCTGCTTAAAATCTAATTTTTTTTTTTAAAAAGGGTACAATTGTATAAAATCCAAGATCGAGTTTAGAAATGAAGCAAAAATTTGTGTGATTAATTAAAAAATAAATAATTTTTTTAAAAAAAAATTCACAAAAAAAGCTTTAGCATTTGTTTCTTAATCCAGTGCATAAATGGCAAGTTTATAAAAGAATTAGGCTTATCATTAAAATACTTGCTTGAACCTTTAATTTTTGGTTTAAAATGACTAAAAATTGCTTTTAGTTTTCGCTTAAATCCGAGTCCTTGATTTCACTCTTTTAATTTTCACTTTTTTTTTTTTAGCATAAATGTAATAATATTCTCATCCCGTTTGTTTAAAGGCTTCGATTACGTAACTGTAGCATTAATGCAGCTTTTTTATGTATTTCGCTATGATGTTTATTAATCTGTTTTGATGGAAATTTTTTTTGCTATTTTGAAATAAAATCCCTTTAAAAATTTTTTTTTAATTTAAAACTAAATCTACGAAACATTAAAATTGTGCATCATTTTCTTTTCTAATTCTGTAGCGAATTAATTCTACATAGTTTGTTAAAGGTAAATAATAGAATTAATTTAATTTTTCAACATTTTCAAAATAAAAATTACTATTTCGTAATCATAGAATAATGAGTTGAATGTTGACGATGATGTAATGGCAGAGCCTGAATTAAATTTCATTCAAAATTTACCTACACAATCAACAAACGTAATTTGCGACGAAAAAAAAATAGAAAATAGCATGAACATAGAACAGCAAAGACCCGAATTTCTAGTTTTCTCTCAAAGCCCCAACAAAAGCAGCTCGATTGGAGGAGTCGCAGAGCTTAGTCGAAGCGTTGAGAATATCAACATTTCGGACAGCACTGAAATTCATTCGCTTGGTTTGAGTCGGCAAAAAAATCAGGCCGTAATTCAGAAAATTACTGATGATGAAAAAATCCCAATTGCTAATTTAGAGTTTGACGATGGGCCAAAAACAAAAATGGAAAAGTTAATTCTTGAAAACATCCATAGGGAGTATAGAAAAGCCTTAAAACGAGTGGAACACCGAAAAAAGCGTGTTCCTGAAATAATCAAGTTGTTCGATAAGGCCAATCAAAAGGAAATGAATCAGCTCGAAGAAGAACTCAAGCTCTTAATGAGAAAATCCAAAACAGACGAAGAACTAATTCAAGATTACGAATCTAAATTTTGCACTAGTCTAAGTATATCGAGTGAGAATATTTGTGATCTAGAAGAATCAAATGACCTTCAGTCAACAAGTTTAACTTCCTTCAATAAAAATTATGCAAAAAATAAAATGATTAAGAAACATTTAAAAAAAGACAGGTCTAAATCGTCGAATAAAACTCTTGAATCCGGCTATTCATCCTTAGAAGATTCTCTTAATGACCTAAAGATAAAAAATAACAACGAAAAGATAATACCATCAAATGATCTGATAGTTGCAATGGTTAATGGCTATGAAAAAAAAAAGCCAGCTACTTCTAACACGCATAAGGCTAAGACAGCGGCAGGCAGCCAGGATAACTCGGCAAGTGGCTCAAATCGTTCGGTGACATCTATTCCGAACACTTCAAACAACAGTGTCTTCACTTCAAATCCTAATAGTGCCACATCGAGTATCAGACAGCCGCCTGATGGAAATGGCAGTGATGATGAAGAAGATGAGAGACGAAAGAAAAAAAATATTCATGACATGAGGCGAAACGTAAATCAAAAAGAACCAGAAAGGCCAAAAATAAAATATGTTGAAGAAAATGATTTAAAGGAAATCGATATGAATGAATTTATAGTTGAAAACGATCCGGAAACCGGAGAACCAATTCTGATAAACACAACAACAAATGAAAATTATATCATTCTGGCTCATAATTGGAGAGAATCACCAAATTCGGTGTACATTGCCGAGCAGGACATTAATTTGAATGATATTAAATTTTACTTTGATGAAATGAGAGGTCGAAAATATCTAATTGATGAGGAGAATGATAAAGTTTATTATATAGTTGAAAGCGATTCTATTCAAAAATTGTCTTCTCAAATCGAAAAAGTCCAAGACTCGGATCAGGTTGTTAGAATGAAGTATTCAGATGAAGCCGAAGAAACTCCTGAATTTGACTTTGTTGAAGAAAACGAGTTGTCTTTCACAAATTTGGATGATTTTGCGTCCTACAGAGATGAAGATACGGGAGAAATAATTCTAGTCTCTCGGAGAGATACCAAAAAAAGATGGATTGTTTTACCGAGCAATTGGCGGAATGCTAACACACCTTATATTGATCAAGAGGACATAGAAAATATTCAAACTGATGTGTATCAAGATACCAAAACTAATAGAAAATATGTTATAGACGATATAAGTGGACAGCGATTTTACATTGTGCCCAAGTTTAGGAATGATATCAGAAATTACAATTTTTCAAACGCCAGCGAAATAGACAACAACAACAATGATACAACAACAACTGAGCTAAAACCAGAACAGGAATTGATGGATGGCAAAAATGTTGAGAAAAAGAAAAATTTTTCTAATTTGGTGATTGGAAATGAAAAGATAGAAAATTTAGAAAATGAGCCTTCGAATTCAAAATTAAGGGAAAGTGAGGCCAAATCGCCTTCAAGACACATACGTTTTGATCCAAATTTACCAACGAGAAAAACTCAGCCTGAACAAATTAAGCCCAAAAATATTATTATCAAACAACCTGGTAGGCCGGGTCATTTGATTAGAAAAGATGATAATTCAAGAGCTAAGTCGCCTAAAAATGAGAAAAAAACTGAGAAACAAATTAAAATTGAACAAGCTAAAAAATTAGCCCAAGAAAAAATGAAACAAGAATCGGCAAGAAGAGCTTTTTTTCAACAAAAATTGCCAGACGTTGGAAAATTGTGGATGCATCAATTGCTAATAAATAAAACAAATAAAGATAAGCAAATAAATAATTTAATAAAAGCAAACGATTCAAATGCAAACTTGGACAATGAGTCTGACTATGATCCAAATAGAAAACCATGGCGAAGTTTGAATCAATTGAATGATCCAACCATGAACAAAAATGGATCAAGTGATGATTCGTTAGACCGAAAACGACTTGCCGAAGTTCAAATATATGGCTATGATAAGTTTGACAAAACAAAAAAGAAAAGGAACATTTTGGAAGAAGATGACAGCAAATTTAGAAAAGGAAAAGACTATCAACCAGCTTATGATCCAAACAACGCTAGTTTTGGTGGTTTTGAAAATTATCCATTTATCAGAGGAGTATTGACTGAAGATTTTGTCGAATCTAAGGAGTATCGACCAGTTCAAATGAATTCAAGGTACCGTGCTTTAGTCCCTAATACAAAATTAAATTTGCGTCAACAATTTTTGACCTCTCCACAATATCTAAAACCAACTTGGGACAAAATATTGGGACAAAGTAACGGAATGAAGCCTAAAATTATTTTAATAGATGATGATGAGCTTATTTTGACCAAAAATAGAGAATGCAATGTATATGTTCAATACGATTATCCAAATGAGGCTGTTAGAGGCGCCAATCAAGCCTTTCGACTGATGTTGCCAGATCGTGGCCCTACAGGTCCTACTCGGCCACTTATGATTTCACCTGCAAAACTTAGCAAGCAGTTTGAACAAAAATTGCCTTTAAAACCTGAGTTGGCCTTGAGAGATGCGCCGGTTTATGTCTATCATCAAAATGGTAGTTCTTTTTATGAAAATCTGGCTCAATACTTGGCTGGAAAACAACCACAATTATCACCAAAAACTGCTAGAAAGATTCTTAGATTCGCCGATTCGAAAGAATTTGAAGACTATTTGGCGGCAAAATTGAGCCGTGAAGAAGCAAAAAGACTAGCTAAAAATTCAGGCCAAGAAGTAATAGATGTTGATTCCGTTAATAAAAATTTGAATATTAATAGAGACGAAAATTTGACAAATGGAGATCCATTATATAATCATTTTAATTGCGAGTATGATCCCTTAAGACCAACTGAATCAGGAAAGTTTGATACAGAAACTCATGAATATGAAATTGGGGGCACTATTATGAAATCTACATTTATTGGTTTTGATAAAAATGGCGATCAAAAAAAAGTCAAATTTGATGAGTTGCCTACAAATTTGATTGATATGGTCAAAGAAGCCAGTAACAATCATTCCAATATTTAGTCCTAGTTTTTTTTATATTACTAATTGTAGTTTTTTTTGTAGCTATCTTGAACAGTATTTCTCAAAATTAGATAAACGTAATAATTATGATTTTTTTTTAAATAAATATTAGAAAAAAAATTTCTCTCGAGTTTTTTGAAAAAATAGTTAATGTTTCTAAATATTTTGTTAGTTTGATAAGTTTTTTTTTCAATCGTTAGATAACCCTGTTTTATCAAATTTTAATTAATAAAATTAGTTGTTAGTTGTAACAAAAGAATACTGCAATTCAAAAGATGACAAAACTGAATAATAGCATAATTATAAAATTATAAATAAAGCATATTTTTATAATTAAAACAAACTGAAAATATATAACTTGATGGTAGGTATGAAGTACATAAATCTAAAATCTCATATCCATTTTAGAGGTCTCCTCGATTTGGTGAACAAAAAATTTCAACAATTTTTTTGAAAAATATGAGCATTTGATCAATTAGATGAAAAGTGAATTTTTAAAAAAATTTTAAAATTAATAGTTTCTAAATTGGCTGATTGGCAAAAATCTTCGACATGTAAGTTATGTAAACGAGACCGATCACTCTTTTTTGAATAAATTTATTTTGGTGTATATTAATTAGAAAAATATATGAAATATTTGTAACATAGGACACTTAGATGCTGAATGCAGTAAATTATTTAATTTACTTTACTTAATTTGCATACAATCTGTTATCAGATTTTACGTATTTTTTTTATGAGTTGCAATAAACCACTTTACTATACTAAAAGTTTTACGAAAAGAATCAATTAAAAGCTTTAATAAAAAAGACTTATTATTAGAAATTTCAAATAGTAGTCTCTAAGTTTCACTTTATAGATTTCAATTTCCATTTGAAAATGCAAGCGAATTGACTTTTCATAAAGTACAAGGAACATATCTGAAAAAATGAATAAGATATGGATTATTTTAAAATGAACTTTTTAGAAAAATTGATTCAGTTAAAAATGGCTATACCTAAAAAGCGGATTCGGAATTATTTTGCGGAATTCTGCAAAGGTTTTTAGCATTTCATTCCGCAAAATGACCTACTAAAATGCGGAATTCCGCTTTTTAGTATCAATATTTTTTTTTGTGGAATTTATTTGCGGAATATGTGGAATGAAACATTTTTCTTCTCAAAATCTACTTTATTATTTTAATATTTTTAATAAAATCATAATAAAGTTTAATTAAATGTAGACTTACATACTTGGTCATATTTAGAACACGACCAAGACTTCGGTCCGTATGGGTGTCGTCTTGAGGATCAAATTCACTAAGGATTTTAGCTGCCATAGCGGCATCAATTCCTTATTTGCTTTTTCTTTAACATTCATTTTATAAATTTAATATTTTTCAAAAAAATAAAATGTATAGGGATACATAAAAAAAGGTTCTAATTTTTGTGTAATTTAAATTTTATTTTCAAACTTAATCTAGCAACTTCGTAAAATGTTTCATTCCGCATATTCCGCAAATAAATTCCAAAAAAAAAATATTGATACTAAAAAGCGGAATTCCGAATTTTAGTAGGTCATTTTTCGGAATGAAATGCTAAAAACCTTTGCATTCCGCTTTTTAGGTATAACCGTTAAAAATCCAATCTCCTTATAATAATAATAATAAGCTACAGCAAGCAAGCTTGCGAAGATGTCTTACTAGTAAGACAACTATGGTAGCAAGAAACACCAAAAACTAGATTCGTATTCAAAGGCATAATTGGTATGAATGGTACATAATTAGAACAAAAATAAGCAATAAGAAAAGAGAATAAAAAATAAGACAATTTTCAGGATTATTAAAAAATAAATGCAATGACTCTATGTTTGATTGAGTGGATTTATTATTTAGAATCTTTAATCTTAATATTTACTAAAGTTAAATTTTTTTGTTGCCATTTTTTTGTCTCATTTTAATTTATATTTAAAAAATTAGAAAAAAGAATACACTAGAAATGCTTTTTAAAAATTTTAAAAAAAAAGAACTTTTAAATTTTTTTTAAATAATGTTTTGAGTGAACAATTTTATTTTTAGATGAGAATTTCTTTTTGCTCTTTTTAATAATTTCTCTATAAATATCTGACTTTAAATACGATTTCTGTATAAAACAGTTTTAATGAGCTTCAACTCAGTTTTTATTAACCCTAACTTTTCGTTTCATAACTAAATCCTTACAAAATCCCCAAACGAAGAATGAAAATAATTTTAAATTTATTCATTTTCACATTTTAAGAATTTTTATACGTAAATTCTGAAATTTCTATTTTTCATTTTGATTACTGAATAATTTGGGAGATTTTTCTTGGATTTTTCCGAAATTTTGCATAAAAAATCTAAAAATATGAAAAAGTAAAAATAAATTGTTTTCATTTTGCCTCCCGAAATTATTTCTCAAGCTTTATATAAAATATTCAATTATGTCATTTAAAAATAAAGTTCGAATAAGGACGCATTTTCTCAATCAAAATTTTGCAATTTTACTGACTGGTATGGTTGAAGTTATCCGTAATTTGAAAAATTACAAATTAAACGAGAAGTTTAAATTTTAAGTAGCATCTAAAAGTTTTTTTGAAAATGTTGTGTTTTTTCACAATTTACTAACAAAATTTTGTTACTCGAAAATAATTTATGGCTTCTTAATCATATTGAATAAAAAAATTGAATTATTAAATTATATGAATTCTTACAGTTTTTGTTAATTTCAATTAACTTGAAGCTAAAAACTCGTTGAGATCAAATGATATATTTTAATTCAATTTTAGTTGAATAATTTTAATAAAATTTTAATTATCTTAGTTAAAATCTAAAGTTTAAAAATTTTATTTATATTTTTTTTTAATTGACAATATGCTTTGTTTAGCTACAATTAATCATAAAACTTTTCGCCTAATTTATTTTGCTATTTTTTTTTAATATTATTTAAATTTTATTACGAATAAATTTTATTTCAAACCTTTTCAAAATCAAAAAGGTTTCATTTTTATTAAAACATATTT
The DNA here is from genome assembly GCA_016987375.1 of Brachionus koreanus. Lineage (NCBI taxonomy): Eukaryota > Metazoa > Rotifera > Eurotatoria > Ploima > Brachionidae > Brachionus > Brachionus koreanus. Next base: position 2,112,889 of record PJRA01000263.1, on the reverse strand, counting down.
CATTTGGATAAAGTTGGATAGGGAGATCATTGAAAAATATTTTTTTCAAAAATTATCTAACTTTTTAGTTTCACCATGAACTTTAGTAATTTTTATTTTTTTTTGGTAAATTCTTTAATAATTATTTAATTCCTTTTTTTATTCAAGATGAATCAGAGCATAAAAATTTCCAAAAAAATAAGCTTCTGTTAAAGTAAAAAAAAATATTTATAGAAGTAAATGATATTTATTTTTCAAAAAAAATCTATTTATTTAAAATTTTAGAGCTAATTCGTATCCCAATTCTATTTCTATTGATTTTATTTTATCACATCAATATTTTATTTTTATTTATCACATTTTTCATTCAAAAATAAATAATACATTCGTTAATAAATGAAAAAATTTATAAATTTTTTTATTAAAGATCTCAGTCTATTTTTGATCGATAAAAAATGCTTCTTAGATGGTGGCCAGAAATTATATCTTTTAGGCCATCTATTTATTTGAACCGGCCAAGTTTATAATTAAAAATGAAGATAGGAAATATGAGCCTTTATTTAGATAAAATTTCTTCGGGTTTATTAGCATTTATGAATTATCTATTAAGAAAATAGCTTGCAGTTAGTCAAATAAAGAATATTTGTAAATATTTACTTTCGAATATTCCGTAGGTCAAATTTTTCTTTCAGCAAAAAAAATATAAATCATTTTTAATTAGACTATAAACTCTCTATTGATTTATCTTGTTGGGCATATTTTATCGAAAGTCTGTTTCAAATTAATTCCGCTTTTATTAATTAAAAATTCATTCATTTTTAATTTAAATTCAATTTAATTAGTCATTATTTATTCATTTTATTTGCTTAGATTTATGTTTATACAAAAGGAATCGAATTAATCATGAGAATATGACAATTTTTGCTCATGCATTTAGTCTATTAAAAATATTTTCTTTAATTTTAATATCAATTTTAAAGAGTCTGAAAGTTTTAAGTTTAATTTAATTTGTTATTAAAAAATTGGTCTAATTAAACTTTGAGACTTAATCAAGCAGATATTTTAATTTTTCAAATATTGTTTGAATTTTTTTAATTGCCCTTTTTTTTAAGTAGTTAGATAAATAATCAAAAATATTTTAATCTAGCGATTAAAAATGCTTTGGTATGCGTTTAACTATGTGATGATATGGTCAGCTTTTTAGCAAGCAGAGTTAGCGCTTTCTTAAAACTCGTTGAATGTATTATCTTAAGTAAAAAGTAAATTTTGTTATTGATACATAACAACTCTACGGCCAATATTGACTTTCTTTTAGTGTTATTTACAAAAAATGAGCTTAAGTAGACTAGTTTCATTATAAGCACGATAGCATACGATATTAAACAGTTAAGAGACTGTGTTTTACGACCCTTGAAAACGATAAAATCTATCTATATATATATATATATATATATACCTTAGAGGCGTAAACTATCATTCATCAATAGATAAATATTCGTGAAAAATTTTCAGCTAATTTATCTATTCCATAAGGGCTTATGCTTGAAATTAACATGAAAGTTCAATTTAAATTCGAACTATATATTTAAAAAAAAATATGTCAGAATTTCATTAATCTTCCAGTTTAAAAAAAAAAATTTTCGGTCTGACATTTTTAATTATCCAAAATTTGCAATGGTCGGAAAAGATAACTTATCTATTTTTGATTAGTGAGAGCTGAAAAGTCCGAGCAAGTATTTTGATTGTAAATAAAGCCTCAAACTTTTGTAAATTAACCTTTTATCATTTTCTTTCTTTTTTATTAAATTATCTAAATTATATTTCACTCTAAGAAAATTTGTCCAGGTCAAAAAAGTTTTTGTGTATTTCTTTCTTAATTAAAAAGACCTAAATCATTGCCCATATTGATTAAATGTAAACTTATGGTCACTAAGATGTGTCTAAGTTCGTGTAGAAAATTTCAAATAAAGTGATGTTTAAAACTAAAATAACGATAAAAGGAGCTGTTTTAAAATTTGAAAAAAAAATACTAGAATTAACTTAGCCATTGTTTAAATCGGTTTAAAATTTTCAAATACTTAAAATCTCGATTATTATTGATCGGTAGAACTAAAACAATTGCTTCTAATTAAGATAAGTGTCTTAATTGAAAATGATTTATTTGATATCTTCAAGATTTTTAGTTATAAATCGAGTAGCCTAGTAAAGAAATAATCAACAACTAAACCAGTTTAATTTATTCCTCAAATGTCAAACAATTTAAGAAACAAATTTTTTTTATAACTGTGTATTTTAAATAAAAATCTGCATGATTTTGAATTAATATTAAAGGCGAATATCTGCTTTTTATTAATCACATATTGAGGGTTCTTTGGATTAATTTAAAATATTTTTTAAGAGGTCATAACTCTTCGTTATCTGTTAGTCTTCAATAATCAAAACATTTTTTATTTAATAGAATACAGAAATGTTCAAAATTATGTGTATATTCAAACAAAAAAAATTCTAACAAAAATCTTTTAGATATCGGCAGCATTTAAATTATTATTTAACGTGTTTTTGAGAAATATTTGCATTCAGATTAAATATTTTTCAAATTTAAAGACTTTTAAACTAGATGTGTTTGCTTTAGAAAAATTTTAAAAGTAAAAAAATCAGGATTTTCATTAATTTAAATTGATGCTTTTATTTAAAAATCACTTTAATGAATCAAAGACCCATTTGTTTAATTTCTAATCTAATATTTTAATGACCTTAAATACAAGATTAATTATTAATCTTGTCGAAAAAAATCATTAAATATATCATATTTCTTAAAATTTACAGAAATGTTTTTAGGTATTGTTTCAATTCTATTGAAATAATTACAAAAGCAATTTGAAAAATTTGATATGTGATTTTAAGTTTTAGTTGATTAACAAACTCAAGTATTTTAAAAACTATTTGTCTTAAATTACGCAATATTTATCCAGTTAGCTTCATTATAAAATAAACTAGATCAAAACTAGATATTCAAGTTTTTTTTTAATCAAGTTTTGTATCTTTTTTACTTTACAAAATTATCGAAATCACATTTCAAATTAATTAAATTAATTTAATTTCTGTTTTTATTTTATCACTAATTAATTAAACTGCCGGTTCTTTCAAAATTAAGACAATCTATTTGGTTATAAATTCATTTTTAAAATTGATCTGCACATTAAGTTTTCTTCTTTTTCAAATTAACTTTATTTGTCCTTATTTTTTAAAATATATCTTGGTCGATTTACTTTTTTTTATTTTATTTATTTTTTTTTTAAAGAACAATACAAATTAAATTATTTTGATGAATCAAGCGAAAAAGAAAATATTTTGTTCTAATTTTTCAATTAAGATTTATTTGATCATTATGAAATTCATTATACAGTATTTATTTAGCATTCATTGATTAAGAATCTTCAAATTTAGGTAATCTGACACTAACAAATTTAATTTTAAAACTTTTAATTTTTTTGTAGATTTGCCTAAAATGGAAATGCAAATTTAAAATTATTCGGTCGAGAATAATTTTTGTATATTTATTTAATTAGATATGAAAGATTTGAATTGTATTTACAAGTTTCTTAAATTTAGAAAAAGTGTATTTCTGAAAGTCTATTTTTAGTATATTTTCTATTTAAGAAAGAACGCCTCAACTACAGAGGAGCAAATTTCACGTTTTCCTTTTAGTCAACGAATTATTAGGAAAAATTTAATCAAGTGTAAATTTGTAAAATTTAGATTTTATTTGCTTGAGTAGTTTGATTAACCGAAATTATCTATTAAATTAGAAGATTTTTTCAGGCTGTTAGTTTTACATAATAAATTTTTAGGGACTAAATAAAAAAATTTGAAAGCTTAAGAAAAATTTCCAAATATTCTTATTTAGTAAAAAATTATTTATTTCTCAAATACTAGGGATAGATTACCTTCAAGTCAATTAATTAAAGAACATAGTTTTAAATTATTTTTTTAAATATCAAACTTTGTATCTATCCAAAAATGAAAATAAGCTATTAAGTATTAAGTTTAAAAAAAAAAGGAAATTAGCAATCTTGAATTAATTTTTTTAGAAAACACAATGTATTTTTACAAAACATAAGATTTTTTAAAATAAAAACGCAATTATGCTTGGAAAATTTTTTATCTAGTGGGTAATTTACCCTAAATAAAAATTAAGAATATAATGAAATAATTAATTTTTTAAATGAGAATAAAAGCTTTAAAATTAAACTAAACAAAATTTAATCATTAGATTAATCGATATCACTTTTATAAATAAGTAAATGAAACTATCAGATGAATTTAAAATATATCTGAAGATTTTAGATTGTTATCTTAAAGTATCAAATTTGTTCCATTTTAATCTTACTAATTATTCATGAAACAGAGATTAAAGAAAAATAATTGATTTTTCAATTAAAAAATTTCTAATTTTGTTGCTTAGAAAATTATACTGTTATAAATATATTTGTCAATAATAAGATAGTTATGAGACAATAATTCTTTGTATTCAGATACTAATTAGAAAGAATTTATCATTAATTTCAAGACAAGTAGAGCAAATTTTTAAGTATTTATTAAAATGAAAATTTTAGCATTAGAAAAATTCTACTCATTATTATTTAATAATGACAAAATAACAGTTTCATTTCAAGACAATTTTTTATGCACTACAATTAATTATTATCATGTGCTTTAAATGTCTAACAAGATTGGTATCCCAAATCAAGCTAGTTATACTAAAGTGTAGGCCAAAGGCCAATAATTGAATGTGTATTGATTATTTTTGTATTGGACTAAGTGTTTTATTAAAACGAAAGCGTGTGCTAGAGTCTAGCTCAAAAAAAAGTTCAACAAATAAATCATCATAATTTTTGTATGAACTAAAGAAAATGGCTGCTTTGTATTTCTCCTCCATTTCTCTTAATCATTTCGACTTAACTAGCAAGAAAAAGCATCGCATCAAATCTTGTGTTTTCTAAACGATGCGGTGGATACAAGCCGGCGAATAATTTATTAACAGAGAGTAGCATATTCAATTCGGCGCTCACAACCTAAATTATAATAATATTTTCTATCTTATCTTGCTCTTTAGATAACAACAAAAAAAATAATAAAAATTTTATTAGTTTTATTTTAAATCTTTGGTAGGGCATATTTTAAAATTAACAAGAGCACTTATTCGGAGAAATGGCTACAAAAGTCTTGAACGACACAACCAATTTGCCAACAAACGGCACCGGAAAATTTATCGAAAACATAGACCCAGAGGATCCAGACTATCGCAGAGAGCTGCAGCGGCCAGCTGACGTAAAAGAAGACATGCGACAAATGGAGTCACGACAACGCGTCTCCTCAATTTTAAATTCACAGGCGTTTAGAGAAGAACTCGAGTCAATAATCGCCGACCAATTAAAGCATGGCCCACATCCTGCTAGTCTTATTGCTCTGCAGCAAATTAGCGATCTCTTACTTCCGAATACGAACTCAAGGTGGCAACAAGTCAACTCGATGGGAAAAGGTATTTTTATTTTCAATAAATTATAATTAATTCGCTATGCTATTTTAACTTATTTTTTGAATTATCAGTCAATTTGACCGATATTGCTAGTGGTAATTTAATTTTTCTTTACTAATTAGACACTATAGACAAGCATGAATAGATTAGCTGTTAAATTTATTAGTTATTAGAGTTTGTAAAATCTAAATTAGATATTAAAATTTGTTTTAAATTAAATATGGCTAAATTTAATCTAATAAGGAGGCAGTGTATTGATACCAATTCACGATATACGCGGTATAGACACTCAAACTTATGCTAAAGGCGAACGGTTACTCAGATGCAAGTCAGCATCTTTATTCAAAGTGATTGATCTATACGGATGGACTACTGGAATTAATAACTTAATATCTGTGAGTTTGTTTTTAATTAAATTTTAGAAATGCATTATTTATTTTTTATGATTAATTTATTTGAAGATTAGTAAAAGCTGATTAAAAATTTATATTCATTTAAGTTCTGCATTTCATACGATTTTAACTAAAGAAAAATTTTTTTTTGCTAAATTTCATATTTGAAAAATTCAAATTTTTTTATTTGAAAACATTTACCTTTCTATAATTAGCATCAATATTCAAGTTATTTTGACTATAGCTTTAAAAAATCTAAGAACTTGAAATTTCTAGCTTTTAAATTAATTACATTAGAAAAAAAAATGAAAAAGTATTATTAAAATTAAACTAATGTAAAATAATATTTTCAAAAATTGAGAAAAAGTGTTCCAAAACAAAGAATCAATAATCTTATGCAAAAAAATATTTTGAATTATTTTATCATAGTAATAAATAATTAACAAAATAAAATCAATTTTTCTAAGGAAAAAGACATGAATAGACAATCAATTCTACTCAGGCAGAATCAGGATTTAGCAAAAGTTTTTAGCCTTTTTGAATGAGCATTTGAATCTATTTGTTTTAATTAAAAAATAAAAGCTAAAGGAACAAAAAAGACGTCTAAAACTTGAAAATATCACAAATTACATAAAGAATTGAGACTTAATCGCTATTTATCAATAAGAAACAATATCAAATCGAGTGAGTTTAGTTAAGACCTATCATTAAAAATTTTCAACAAAATTAAACTAAAATCGAACTCCAACTAGAATCTATTTTCTGATCGATTTGATACTGTTGTTTTTTTTTTTTTTTAAATTTGATTTTTATCTTATTAACTATTTAAAAAACTTAGAATTGAAAAGTTTAAAAAAAAATTATTAATATTAAAAAAAAATAATTTTACTTTTTTTTAATTTAAGTTTTTTTTTTATGCTTGATCACAAAAATTATATTAAATTTAAATTAAAGAATAAAACATGGTTTAGAAAATTGTCTTCAATATATTAATTAATTTTGAAATATTTAAAATAAAACAAAAAAAAAATTTTTAAATAAAAAAAATTATAAATTTTGAAATTTAGGTAAGATTGAGTCAAGATCAAGATCATTTTCTTGTGAATCCATATGGCTTACTCTATCATGAAGTAACAGCATCAAGTTTAATAAAGGTGGACTCTTTAGGCACAGTGGTAGAACAAGGTAGCACTACATATAGTGTTAATAAATCTGCATTTGGACTTCACTCGGCAATTTTCAAAGCCCGACCTGACATACGTTGTATAATTCACGTGCACACAAATGTAGTGACGGCTGTTTCTTCGATGAAATGCGGCTTGCTGCCCCTGTCTCAAGAAGCCATATTGTGCGGTAGTGTTAGTTATCACGAATACAAAGGCTTTTTTTCCGAAGAAGACGTAAAAAAATTGCTGGCCGAGGATTTGGGACCCTTAAACAAAATAATGTTCATTAGAAATTTTGGAGTGGTTGCTTGTGGCGAAACGATTGAAGAAGCTTCTTACAATTTGTTCAATGTAATGGCTGCTTGTGAAATTCAATCACGTGCTCTTGTAGCTGGTCTTGATAATTTGATTTTGCCAAGCATAGAAACACAGAAAAAATTGATCGAAATGAATCAAGTTCAAACGGAGACACCGACTCTTTTGGAGAACAAAAAATGGAAATGTGGCGAGCTTGAATTTGAAGCTTTAATGCGATGCTTGGACAATGCCGGCTACCGAACTGGATATATGTATAGACAACCTGTAATGAGAACAATTGATCGTAATGCAATCAAAGAGGTCGAAATACCGCCAGCGGCAACATCACACACTTATGACTCAGATTACATTAAGAAAATTAAGGATGAAAAGCAAAAAGTAGCGAAAGGAGAATGGCTCAATTCGCCCAATGTCTATTCGAAAACTGAGCTTGAAGAGACCGGCACAAATAATCCTAAAAAAATTACCAAATGGGTTACAGAAAACTCACCAAATAAAACTTCAACTCCGATTCGTATAGAGTCAAAAAATCAATTTGCACCTCAAGGAACTGATCCCAAAGAACTCAAAAATCATCAAAAACAGGTCAGCCTACCTAAATCAAATAATTAATTTGCTTTTAGAGATTTTTTTAAAATCTTAAATCATATATTTGTTTATCGTGTTTAGATAAAGCAAGACCGGTATGAGGATAAAAAAACACCCGGTTATCAGTCTAAATTGTTGGAAAAAATAAGCTATGAAGATGAAAATGATGATGAAAACAAATCAGACGGAGGTTCGATATAAAAAAAAATATTCTTTAATTCTCATTAAGTCAAGCTTTAAAAAATAAAACTTAGTTATTTTGATTTTATAAATCTTGACTTGACTAAAAAAAAAACAAAATTAATTTATTATCTATTTTTTTTCATCATCTTCATCTCGATCAGGCTCAAATTCAAAGGTTGGTATTTAAAATATAATTCTAATCAATTTTTTATTTTTAACCAAAAAAATTGGTCTTTTGAACATGATCAGGTTAAGCAAAAATATTATAAAGATCAGGTTGACGCTGGTCCAGAGTCTAAACTCTTGACTAATTCGTCGGTTTTGAGTCCACAAAAAGTAAGATTTGAGTGCATTTGCTTTGCTGCTTTAGTTTGCTTTCTTAAATTTGATCAACGCATGCAGTTAAATTAGAGCCATTTTTTTGGATTTATCTGTCTTAAATTGAGTAAAAAAATTCATTCTATTAATTAAAGGAAACTAATGGATATGCTAATGGAGATAGTTATGCAAATCAGACTGGAACTGTTGTTTATGGAGCTGCATCAAAAGGCATAATCAAACGCAATCAGCAGAACAATGCTATCGTTTACAAGACATACTATGCGGCCGCCAACCCATTCCAACAAATGGATTCGGTTGATTTAGAAAAATACAAAAAAGAAGTTGCTCAACGTCAAATTAAAGACCAAGGTAGTTAATCTTTGATTTAAAATTTTTTTTATAGATTTTTTTTTGTTCAAAAAGCTCAACGAAAAAATTTACTTCATAAAGAATTATTAGGTAAATTGTTTGGCATAAATACTAATCACTATTAACAAGCTTAATAATTAAACAGAATTTAATCTCACCGATTGTGTTTATTTCACCGATATTTTTCATTTCATATTTGCCAAAATATCACTACTTGTACATTTTGAATGATTTTCTAGTTAACTTATTAAAATAGTTAACATGTATTATGCTTCAAGATTTTATTTTATTTGATCTTCAGTTTTTTTGATTTTGCTAAAATAAAACAGAAAAGAATAAGAATTTAATGTAATTTTAAAAATTTAAAAATATAAGTCACCGAAATTTTTGTATAAGCTAACAAAGCTAACAGCAATTGCTTTTGTGATTGGGGGAAAAGTAATTGATTTTGACATGCTTCAAAATTTATCATAAAATAATTCCTATGAATGAATATCGTAAAACTGCTTACTGTTATTTGCATGTATTTGACACATAAAATTTTAAACTTTTTTAAATTTAAATTCACCAATAAACCAAATAATATAGTTTTGTAAATTTTTTTTCTCTATTAAGAAACGGTATCAAATGGAGATAAAGCAAATAAAAGCGAAATAATTATAACTGAGTCAAATGGAAAGAAAAAATCACATACAATACCACGTTCAAAATCTTTATTAGATAAAAAACGTAATAATCAAAATTAAAAAATTTTAATTTGAACAAATTTTTTTTTAGAGGAAAAAGTTCCCGATCACATTAAGGCTAACAGTGGTGGCAGTCATACTACAAGTCCTAACTCTAGTAGAGATGTAATATTTAAATTTTTTTAAAAAGATTTTTAATTTTTTATTCAAAATAAAGTCATCGCTTGACCGAACGAACGACTCAAAAGGTAACACGAGTAATCCGGTCTTATCAGCGAATAGTTCACCAAAGCATGAATCGAACACGAGCGCGAACGTGAACAAAAGTGCTACAATGCCGCCAGGCTCGAATTCGTCAGATAAGCAAAAAGCCGAAAAGCCGAAGAAAAAATCTAAACTATCGTTTCTAAGTCGCAAAAAGAACAAAGACTAATATGACACATCCAAATTTTCTGGACAACTATTTAAAATTTTTTTTTCTTTCTATCTGTTTATCTGATAAATATATATCTTACTTCAATTAAAGAATGAATTCGTACAAAATTTGTATAGAAAGAGAAAAGGATCTTGAATAGATTAAGTTGTCTTTAACTAATTTCGCTAATGCTTATGCTTAATTAGAATTAATGTTTTTTTTTAATTTCTTTTATTTTTAAATTAATGTTGAAGTTTTTTTATTCGGGGCTAAATTTGTCTTCTCGGACTTGAGCTGAGAATATTTAATTAAAAGGACATATTCTTTTACATTAAGTTTTAAAAATCAATTTCCATTAATGATAAGATTTTTTTTTAATATCAAATTCTCTTTTTAGTTACCTTAATAGCAAATCTTTCTGTTTTTACTTAATGTTTAAGATAAAGTACAAAGAAATATACATTTCATGCTCGATTTTGAGGTCAAATAAAATAGACTAAAAACTGCAATCAATCGAATTGTATGTAGAATAGATTCTTTGTTTATTGGCTTTACAAGTTATCTTGAAAATTGTTTTGATTTCCTTTCGATTTCTTTTTGAATGAAATGTTTAAAACATTAGAAAATTAAAATTTAACTTCATATTATTTTTCTTTTTTTTTTCTCTTTACTTTCTCAATTAGTTATTTCTCTTATCTTTAATTGTGTGTATGAACAATGAAAAAAAAACTTTAAAAAATTGCTATCGTAATTTTCTAAATTTAAAATTTTAAAATCACAAATAAATTAAATAGATTAATTGAATAAAATTATTTATAAAAAAAAGTTTTTTTCTTAAATTTGATAACCAAAATACCATAAAATAAGTTTATAATTAATAGTTTTAAAATTTTATTTTATTTTTTTTTAATTTATTTTTCATTCTATTATGCTAAACATCAAAGAAAATGTTTCATAGATAATAATTATTTTATATTTTTTTGAGAGATAATTTATTAAACTTATTTTTAAACCTGCTAATACTAATTAATATAACATAATAATTGGTATTCTAGTAACCCTAATCCGAACAGATTCTTGACAAGAAGGTCCTAAAATAATGCACTTTTGCTTAGGGACATGCTATTAATATTTTTTTTGAGATCAAATATTGATTTTTGGAATCAAATATTGGTTCATTTTTATTTAACAAAGGCTTTAAATTTTATTTTAGAGTATAACTGATCCCTCCTATTTTGAAAAAATAATATCTCTGGTATTGAACTCCATAACGACGTATGATATCGAGCCTAGAGCGAATATTCTTGGTATGGTCTTGTACAACCTTTGGTATTGTACACCTTAAGATTTTTTGCATTCCAATCGCCCCCCATAAACTTAAGCTTTCAAATTTCCCCAAAAATCTTCAATTTGTCGTACTTTTGGTACGTTTGCTGGATTCATTTTAGCAACATACCTTGTATTTCTATCTAACATATAATTCTGTACCATATTGGCATAAAGATATGATGCTAAGCCAGGCCAAAATATATAATTCATCTGCTACTTTTTAAAAGCATTCAAATACATTTTGGCCTGGCTGCCTTCTCCTAGTTAGCATTTAAATGAGGTCTCTTGATTTTTTTATACTTTTTGATGCTTGTATACTTTTTTAAAATCTTTCCGATATAGGTATAGTGGCAAT